>JBBBDQ010002446.1:1637500-1690000 GCA_037127315.1 Ascarosepion bandense | reverse complement strand
CTATAAAATTTCAAAAGAACTTAAAATCACACCACCTGGCAGACCCATAATATCAGGCATTGGTACCCTCACAGAACTTATATCTGGATACATAGACAATATCCTAAAACCTTTATTACCTGACATACCTAGTTATATTAGAGACACTACTGACTTTCTCAACAAGTTACAAAGCATTAATTTAGTCCTAGGTGATAATATCATAGTAACGATGGATGTTACGTCTCTGTACACGAACATTCCACATGTTGAAGGAGTATCAGCTTGCCATGAGTTCCTTAAAGGCAAACTACCTAACAACCAAATCACAGATTTATGCCAATTAATAAATTTCATCTTAACACACAATAATTTTAAATTCAACAACAAACACTATTTACAGATTAGTGGCACAGCAATGGGCACGAAAATGGCGCCTAGTTATGCCAATATCTTTATGCATATTTTAGAAAAAAAGATACTAGACAGTTCACAATACAAACCATCACATTATTTTAGATACATTGATGATATTTTCTTAATATGGACTCATGGATTAGAAAAATTAAAAAACTTCTTTACTTTCTGCAACAACTTCCACAATACATTCAAATTTACCATGGAACACTCATACACATCCGTCCCTTTCTTATACGTCATGATAAAATTAAATAAACATACACTTTCCACCAGTCTATACAACAAACCCACAAACCAACATAAATTCCTACACTTTAACAGCTGTCATCCCCTCAAATTACAAAAATCTATCGTATACAGCTCATTTATTAGAATAAAACGCATATTCTCAGATCATTCAGATTTTCTAAACAACATTAACAACTTAACAAAACAGTTTCTAAAATGTAAATATCCAATAAAAATAATAAATGAAGCACTACATAAAACCATCCACATAGATCGTAGCCCACTTCTCACATACAAAAAACGAAAAGACAACAACCGAATTCCCATGGTTTTTAACCATAATCAATATTCCTACACACTTATCAAAAATTAAAAAAAATATTACAGGATTCTCCAATCAAACAAAAATATCAAAGACATTTTCAATAAACCACCCATAAATGCAAAGAAACAAACACCTAACCTATCAACTATCCTCACTTCTAACAAATATTTAAATAATACAAACCTATCAGGGAATTTAAAATGTGGAAAGAATCGCTGTGTAATTTGTAAACATTTAATAACAGACAAAACATTCTCTGTGCCCAACACCAAAATAAAATTACACCCACCAAACCTTACTTGTGACAGCGAAAACATCATATACTTTCTCTTCTGCTCAATTTGCCCCAACAGTGGATATATCGGCGAATCCGGTAATAGCTTTAGATTTCGCTTCAATAATCACAAACTAAATATACGACAAAAAATGTATACTCCTCAATTGCAGCCCATTTTAATCAACCTGATCATACTTTAGAAAATTGCAGATGTTTACTAATAGACTCCAATTTTAGTTCTACATACACATGCAGAAAGAAAGAAAAATACTGGATTTTAAAATTAAATACACACAAGCTAGGGTTAAATAGGGACTTAGGTGTGTTGAATCTTTACAAATATTTTAATCGCTAAAAATTTTTTTTCAGCTATTCCAAGAAATTTTTATCTAAAATAAACAGACTTTCTCTACGGAACAAACTCACCACGTGATGTAAACAAAAAATATTCGGACGCTATCGTGAAATACGTTTCTAATTGAAATTTAAAAATCACTCGTTTCTGATGAAGGACCGATGGCGGTTTGAAATATAAAATACGATAATAAAATAAACAAATACTGTCCCAAAAAAGTACATTTTTAAATTCAATACTTTTTATTCATATTCTTTCCTATATATATATATATATATAGTGTAACGAAGTTGCAGAACACGTAGGTTTTTTTACCTACTGTTCATGCATTTACTTTTAAAAAGTGTGCTCGATACAACGTAGACCATTATATTGTAATGGTTGCTACAATGGTATATAACTTCATAGTATCACTACCCAAAAATTTTCGCCTAAATTTTCGTTACCGCATCTTATCTTATCGTTACAGGGCTTCTGTCTGAATAAACAAAACCTTAATCTCTAAAAGTACCGAAGGAAGACAACAGTCAGAAAGATATCTGTGGAATTAAGAAATCGCAGACAACTCAGACTATTGTGTAGAAGACAAGAAGCGAGCTGATGGTAGTAAGTTCAAAATCTATTCGACCAAACTAATATTCTGGGTCTTAATATTTTTTATCTAATATTTTGAAACCTAATATTTTGGGACCTCATATTTTGGGACCTAATATTTTTGACCTAATATTTTGGAACCTAATATTTTTGACCTAATATTTTGGGACGTAATATTTTTGACCTAATATTTTAGAACCTAAAATTTTGGGACCTAATATTTTGGGACATAACATTTTTGACCTAGTATTTTGGGACCTAATATTTTTGACCCAGTATTTTGGGTCCTAATGTGCGCAAAAAATGAAGTAACGAATAGAAGAATGGAGGCAAAAGTTGGTATGAAAAAAAGAAAGAAAAATAAACAAACAGAAAAAGAAAATGAAACAAAACTTGAAAAGAAAAAGGACGTATTATTAAAATTCATATGATACACTCATTCTTCTTGATCATATAAAATCCATTGCAATCATTGTGCTCTGCTGACTTCTTCAGGTGTCGGTCCTTCGGGGTAACTATTGTTGAATTTCAGACTGAACTCTTTATCCAGTCTACGGATTTTGATTGCTGTCGTTCGACTCTCCATGTATCCACTTGTTCATTTTAATACTGTGTAATTATGACTCGGTCTATTTCTTCTGGGTGTAAGTGTGTACTACCCTGTCCATGAACTGAACTCGCAATGACTACGTCACTAAATTCACAAACCAACCCTTAGTTTATTGCCCCACGGGATAATCCTGAACTTAGGAGTTGATGTTTTAAAGGAAGTGATATTATTTTCAGCCTTCAGCTGTTGTTACATTTGCTATCACGCAAGATTCACCGCTGCTTCTATTACAACTAAAGCTGTTAATGAAGCTTCGCGATCCTTGCTTTCCTTTAGTTAATTATGGATCCTGTAATTTATTTAGTTCTGTGTTAGGTATATCGAGAAGTTCATCATAGTCTAGTAAATCCGCTGATTCTTTCAATCTCCTGATTCTATAATATTCTATGTCTGGTATTTTACATAATTCAGTTGGGGTTGCAAATGTCTTATTCCCCACCATATATGATCAGCTATGTATTTTTTAATGTCTCACTCATAATTAATGCATTTACCGTTCAATCTATAAGTTATACCTTCGAATGCTGAATAGATAGATAGACAACGACACATTTTTCTCAATTTAATACATTGCTGGATGTGCGTTGTGGTGCAGTGGATATCGGCTCGTAACGACAAATCGGGGAGCCGAGTTACAATTCCAGTTGAATTCCTTGCATTCACTTACGCACAAATACCCTTGGGGGAGGTATTAATCCCTCTCTTCCCTCCAGTTATGGGTTAAATAGCTGGACGGTTTGGGTTCTATAGCCTTGGATGGCAAACAGTCTAATGCAGAAAGCAATGTCAACCTACTGCGGGATAATCTTCTGCCCAGTCAGTCATGTCTTTTTCTAGAAAATAATGGCTACCTACTACGGGATAATCTTCTGCTCAGTCAGTCATGTCTCTTTCGAGACATGATCGCCCAAGCGTATATCACGTAGGGTACTTAACTGACTGACTGCATATATAATAGTTGGAAGCATAATTAAATTTTCTACTGGGCATAAAGTTGGGATCAGTTTTCTATTGTCATGAAGTAATAAACTAATCACCCATTAATTACTACTTAATAATATAATACATCTCTTCTCCCTCTAGCTATGAGTTAAATAATAGGACATATTGGGTTCTTTAGCTTTGGCTGGCAACCATTTTACCGCAGAAAGCAATGGTAACCTACTGCGAGATAATCTTCTGCCAAGTCAGCCATGTCTGTTTCGAAACATGATCACGCAAAGCAAGTATCACGTATGACATTTAATTGACTGACTGGATTAAACAAAGAAAAAAAATACACAAAAAAAAAAAAGAGAAGAGAAAAGAAAATGCGTGAAAAAGGAAGAAATTAAAAGAAAGAAAGAAAAAAATAATGAAGGGAAGGAAAGAGCGAAAGAAAGATAGAATAGAGAAAGAAGACAATATAAAAAAAACATTAAAAATATTATTTTATATTTGATAAAATGATTTTTTTTATTTTAGAATTTTCTTGTTACATGATAGATTATAAATATTTATTTAAATATTTGTATTTCTTTGTGATAAAACACGTTGCTCAGTTGTCGTTATTCTGTTTTATTGTTGTTTGGTTTTGTTTTTGTTTCCATTTCTGCAGTCCACTCAGTAAAGAAATGAAATTCTATCTTTTCCAAACAGATTTCCATTTTAAAAAAATATACACTTTTTATAGAAAGCCTTTTTCGTTACCGCATCATATCTTATCGTTACAGGGCTTCTGTCTAAATAAACAAAACCTTAATCTCTAAAAGTACCGAAGGAAGACAACTGTCAGAAAGATATTTGTGGAATTAAGAAATCGCAGACAACTCAGACTATTGTGTAGAAGACAAGAAGCGAGCTAATGGCAGTAAGTTCAAAATCTATTCGACCAAACTAACGGTGAAATTCCGACAGTGAAATCCTATGAGGACTTCCACTAAGAATAAAAAAT
This sequence comes from Ascarosepion bandense, assembly GCA_037127315.1. Classification (NCBI taxonomy): domain Eukaryota; kingdom Metazoa; phylum Mollusca; class Cephalopoda; order Sepiida; family Sepiidae; genus Ascarosepion; species Ascarosepion bandense. The sequence continues at coordinate 1,685,279 of JBBBDQ010002446.1, read as the reverse complement.
CAAGAAGGACGAAATGCATATTCTAAAGTTCGTCCACTGAATATTTTTTATAATCGTTTCACCCCAAGCAAGGCAGTACCGCCACTGATGCGCAGGGGCTGCATAAAAGAGTAAACGTTTAGGCAGGAAGGGAGTGAAGAGAAAGACAAAGCAGTTACAGGGGATGTCAGAGAAAGAGCAAGTGAAGGATGGGAACACAAGTGTGAAAAGGGTTGCGAAGGTAGAGAGAAAGGAAAAGAACATGATACACGGGATGATGTAGAAAGAACTGGAGTCAAGTGGATAAGAGATGGGAATTGACATTGCATTCAAATTTCTGGAGGTTGTAGCCGTCAGGAAAGTAAGTATATGGAAGGGAGTTCCACACGAAAAGCGCGAGAAAAGAAGCTGATGGAGTAAAATTGTGGCCTGCTTTTGTTTGATTTAACTGTAAAAGGGAGGGACCTTGTTTGCCCGAGTAAATTTTTATGGAGGGGGCACCAGTGACCTAAGTTCGTCGGAGCAGAAGCCATGAAAATATCTTAGAAGAGACGGAGAGAAAACATATCCCGCCGGTGAGAAAACGGCTGGAGTCGAGCTGCCATGTCTGGACCGATTACATTACAGATTCTACTTTGGAGCCTGTCGAGAACCCTGAGATGAACAGCAAGAGTATCTGACCAGATATGACAACAGTATTCCATGCACGGTCGTATGGTTGATTTGTATATGTGCAAGATGGATTCAGGTGGAAAAATCTTCCTGGTCCGACACAGTGACCCAACCTTCCTAGCAGGGGATTTAGCTATTGATTCAATGTAATGATGGTTGATTTGCATATGTGCAAGATGGATTCAGGCGGAAAAATCTTCCTGGCCCGACACAGTGACCCAACCTTCCTAGCAGGGGATTTAGCTATTGATTCAATGTAATGATGGTTGATTTGCATATGTGCAAGATGGATTCAGGCGGAAAAATCTTCCTGGCCCGACACAGTGACCCAACCTTCCTAGCAGGGGATTTAGCTATTGATTCAATGTAATAATTCCACTTGATGTCGGAAGATAGGGTAAGGGAGAATTTTAAAAATGTTACTACTCTCATAAACATTCTTTTTGTAACCCCAATTTAAATTCTAAATTTCCTTTTCTCGAAGATTTTGAGAAATGAAATAAGTGAAACTCAAACCAGTAGTGAGTTGGAGACTGAGAGGTTCGGCCCGCACACTCAGTAACCTTTATAATTTTTGTTTAGTTTTTTTTTTTAATCATATCACCCCGAGCAAGGCGGTAACGCCACTGATGTGCCGGGGGCTACATAAGAGTGTAAAGATTAGAGGAGAGAAAGCCGGAAACCACATCCTAAACAGGGAACAAAGGATGAGCCTCTACACCTGTTCAATAGACGTGGGTGGAGTGTGAACCGGGTGATAGTTTAGTCTATCTACTCCATTTGAAAAAAAAAGTGAAGATTAGAAGAGAAAACCGGAAACCACATCCTAAACAGGGAAAAAGGGATGAGCCTCTACGCCTGTTCAATAGACGTGGGTGGAGTGTGAACCGGGTGATAGTTTAGACTAACTACCCCAATTGAAGAAGAAGAAAGAAAGAAAAAAAAGGTAAGGGTGGTGAGTTAATTAAGTTTTAACTTAGTTAAAGTCTGGTCAAAGAAATTTCTTCGAAAAAAGTTAAAGAACACTCGTTCAAATAACCATGAAACTATTTTAAGATTAGCCACAAAAAGTAAAACAAAATAAAATCAAAGCAAAATTATAACTTACTTTTAAGAATATTTCAAAGCTGATCCTAAACCAAACGCACGTGTACTAACGCCAGTAGAATTGGAAAAAAATTAATATTTTAAAATATCTTAAGCAAAATTTGATTTTGAAGTTAAAATAATTTATAAGCTAATTTCTTCATGAATTTCAATTTCAAATGTTAAATTTAGATATATCCCCCTTATAATTAATTGCAATTTAAATTTCCGTTAAGTAGCTGTTTACCATTTTTTTTTCTGATTAACAATATAATTGATTATATTATATGTTAACCTTTTTTATAAAGTGTATTCCTTCTAGTTTTATCGTTTGATATTAGTGGCGTCATAAATTTAAATTTTATTTCCTAATTTTTTTTTAAGTTTAATTTCCCTAAAACAATTGTTTCATTTCTTCTTAATAGTTCTACACTATTGTATATTTAGGATTTTACTTCCCATTCCTAAATCTTTTTTTCATTCTACGTTCTACGTTTTTCATTCCGATTCTATATTTTTATATTTGACCTAAGTGAGAATTAGGCTGCTTATTAATGCAGTCATTGTCTTGTATTTATTTTCTAATATTAATCATATATAGTGGTTTTATCCCTTCTTATCAGCAATATAATGATATATATATATATATATATATATTCTAAACATATACAGTTAAATATAAGAGACAACGAATGTCAATTATGCTTAATCATGAGCCGTTTTAAACAACGTTCTAAACATCGTATTTTGGCTTTAATTTCAGATGAAAATAAAGACAAAAATTCTTTAACATTTGGATAATTTTTTATTAAGTTGATTCTAAACTTTCGGCGCACATGAGCCATCTTCAGAGAGGTTACAAGGACATTAACATGAAAACATCCACCATCAGCGACGATTTTATCTTGTATTGACATAAAACTTTAAATCTGGTCATAACACATTTCATTGCATTTAAATATGTGGGTTTGTTATCATTTCGAGCTCTCACGCAGCGTGACGTCATAGAACCGAATTACAAATTTATGAACTGCGTTTGCTATTTTTGGTAACTGTCATTGTTGCTTAGCAAAGTTTTATGATTACACCATTTTCAACATTCATTTTAACATATCACCTGAAGAAGAACAGTATATTTCTGAAACATTAAAATTTTTGTGTAGTGATATCATGCTTTTATAAACCATTGTAATAACAAAATTGCAATGTTAAACTTTACTTTATATCGAGCACTATTTATAAAAGTAAATGAACAGTGAGTTTTAATCTACCGGTTCTTTAACATTACATTTTTGTAATTTATATATATATATATATATATATAGTCATCCGCAGACAGATCTGTTTCGCTGTATCACAGCTCATCAGCACGGTTAGACGCCGATTGCTTTTAACCCAGGATTGAAACCCGACCGAAGTGGTGTCAGTCGGCGATTCTACCTCTGGGCTATAGGCGCTCTGTAGAAGAAGGCAGACATTTTAGCATGTATATTAGCATTATACACGCCCAATATATATATATATATATATATATATATATATATATATATATATATATATATATATATATATATATATATATATATATATACAATTTAACCAATTTAAAAGACGTGTTGAATTAATCATGTTGGATTATCCTCACCGTTTACGGACTGGACACACATATATATATATATATATATATATATATATATATATATATATATATTATGAAGTAATTTCTTTTTGTTTCTTCCAATTTTAAATTTATTAATATTAAAATATTAAGTATTAATGGCATGCTGGGTTAATTTTTTATTTAATGTCTTACAATTAATCTAAAATTAAATTCCTTAAAAAAATTGATTTTTTTTTATAGAATTTATTTATATTATAGATTAACTACTCGTTCATTTATTTATTTATTTTTTAATAAATAATTTTTTAAAATTTGAAAATTAATAAATAATTTTTTAAAATTTGTAATTTATTTTGATTTTAACATTATTCGGGTCTTGATTGGATTGTAACCATAATCTTTTGAAAAGGTCAGGCGCCGTCTGATTTACTTTCCAATAGAATTATTTTTTTAACCATTAATTTATTTTAATATATACTAGCACCATAGCCCGGCCTTTGCCCGTGCAACTCAGAACATTTTAGTAGTAGTAGAAGATGCCAATGAGAGGAGTAGATGGAAATCATTTATTGAAAGTTGGAAAGGAGAGCTGAGCCTGTTAGTAACCATTTTCAGCATTAAGAAGGCGGCATTGAATGTATGTTGCTGTAGTATTCGAACGGAGTATAAAGTGTAGTTTTAGTGTCGGTCATACTTTTGTCTCCTTCTAAGCGGGTGAGGGTTCTTTGATCTGGAAATGAATAGAAAACATTTGCAGGAAATGGAGTTAGTAATAAATAAAATAGAAAATTACCTGTTTTAAATGTAGATAGTCAATTATGGGGGAAAATATTTACATTCTTTTGTTGACTAAATGAATTTAACATAAAAATAAAATTATTTATTTTGTTTTACTGAAATTAGAAATATAAAAACTATTACGCTCTCAGTTCAGAAATTTTCGAAGAATATTTAAAAATGTAGACATTTAATTTTAGAGGAAAAAGTTACATTAATACCACAGGAAATACAGAAAGTTGATTTCCTGCATGAAATATTTAGCAAAAAAAAAGCTATAATTTTTTAAATTTTATTTTCTGAAGTATAAAATATTAAATCTGAAAAAAAAAGACTTAAATAATTAAATTAACCATTGGCACTTTTTTTCTTTTTACATATTTTGTCTTTGTTTGAAAAAAACACTTTTTTAAAAATATTTCTTTTGTTTCAAAATTGTGGGGAAAATATTCACATTTTTTGTTGACTAATTGAATTTTTAAAATGTCGGAGTAAAAATAAAATATAAAGGCTCATTTTTTTAAATAAAAAAATATTTTAGTCGCGTTTGACACGTGTGATTTGATTTCTCTGACGTAATTTAGCAACCATCTTAGACCTTAGATCTTTTAAGGAGCAAATGTAAACAATCGGCTCCACTGGCCAAAAAGTGCGAAAGGTAAAACTGCTGAACTTAAACCCAAAAAATATGTGTCAACCTAGCTTCCCTGTAGATATGTGTCCCTAGAAAGTTTGAATGGAGTAGCTTAAAAAATGTAGGCGTGCATAGGGAACAGTCACAAACAGACTCACAGATTGGTTTTATATAGATAGATATTTCAATTTCCGCCATCAATTGGCAGCGTTTCTGGTCCGTCAGCCAATCGCACACGCATTTTAATTCCTTTTTTTTTCCTTTTCGTCTTCCTCTATATATTTTCTTTCTCTTTTTTTTTTTACCTTTCTCCCTTTTCCTTTTATTTTGGCTTCCCTATACTTCCATTTGTTGACAGATACAAACACAAACAAATAATTGTACTTTGCCATAATGATATGTGATCACCAAGGAAACGTGTGGTAAAATCACTCGTTGAAATGTCCATACGATTTTGGAAAATTTTATTTTTTTTATATATAATTAATATATATATATATATAATTTGTAAACGAGTTATTACGCAATCCAGGTTTCCACCTTTCGGTGTCTTCAGGTGATTTATAATAACTGATTTTACCATTTTTTTAAAGCTCTCGTAACAGGGATTTATTTTTATGAATGAGCAGCATTCAAAACTAGGAGAATTTAGAACATTCTCATCCCTGATTGTATGATCATAATAGTCATTTGTTGGTATAGTTACATATGGTCATAATTTCTTTTCTTTCAATTACTAACTAATTTTTGTTTGGGAATAACATAATAGCTAACTTTTCTTTCGGACACAGTCTACATATTTTGCTACCGTTGTAATGTTTGGTTATTATTTTTATACTCTAATTTATAATTTATCATATCATACTGGTAAGCCAGTATGATATGATAAGCAACAGTAATCAGTGTCGGGCCTAAAATATAGGATAATATATATATTTATTACTATATATATATTGCTCTGTTATACATTATTGAGCACTGTTCCATTAAAACATGATAACTATTTATATATTGATGTGTATACACGCGTATATAAACTTATTTACGTCTTAACTTCTCTCTCTCTCTCTCTCTCTCTCTCTCTCTCTCATACTTCCCGCCTGTGGAACTCACTCCCGTATTCTTGCTTTCCTGACGGCTACAACCTCCAGAAATTTAAATCCAAAGTCAATACTCATCTACTAATCACTGGCCTCTAGCTCTCTCCCCTCCCCTGTATAACCTTCCCTTTCTCTCCACCTATGTATCTGTCATCGCACCTGCTTTCTCAGCTTTCTATTGTTCCTTTCTAACTAGTTTGTACTCCTCACTCTTTTCTAATTAATCTTTTTACATTTATGTAACCCCCTGCACATCAGTGGCGTTTCCGCCTTGCTCGGGGTGAAATGATTATATATATATATATATATATATATATATATATATATATAATTCCAAGTGAAGAGGACTCAAGGTTTTTTTTTATATTTTGAGTTCTCTAGCATTTATTTTATTATAAACAGTGCTCAATATAATGAGTATTATAGAGCTTGATATAATATAATATAATTATATGGTTATGTCCATTTTACATTGCGACATTTATTAAACAAACGCAACGAAATTAATATCATATGTAGACATTGTAAATTATTCACATTAGAAAATGGATAAAACCTAAATTAAATGACATGCTAACTGACGAAATAGGTAAAAATAAAAATAAAAATAAAAATAAAGCCAAAAATAGAATAAGTTGGTTTTCCTTTACAGCAAATTGATAGATGGAGCGAAAAAATAGGAGTTCGGGGTTTTTTGGAAAAAATATTTTATTTAACAAATAGACTTAAGAAGACGAGAAAGAAGATTTATACTACTACTAAAAAAGAATATCACATAAAATGTAATAAAACTGAAGGGAAAATGATAAGATCAGATGAATGCGAGGGAAAATAGACAAGGAAAGAATAGGGTCAAAGAAAGAAGAAAAAAGAGGAGGAAAAAAATTGGTTAGCACAGTAAATTCTCCGGGGTCAAACCCCAAAGTGAATCTTTATTCTGATTAGCTACACACGCACTCTCTCTCTCTCTCACACACACACACACACACACACACACACACACACACACACACACACACACACACAAAATAAAAACACCCACATACATTCACAGTAAACCGAAAGTATTTGTCATTTAAAAGTAAATCATCTGCACAACAACACCAACATTGCCTGATGATGAGAATTAATCTCGAAACATAGAAGTTTCCATGTGGCAATGTAAAATTGACGTAACCATATAATTATATTATATTATATTATATTATGTATATATATATATATATATATATATATATATATATATATATATATATATATATTCAGTTAGATTGATGTGAGTTTTTGACCTTAGGTTTTACGCTTTTGCGATCGTCAGACAAATCGAAAAAGCATGAAATCCATTGTCACAAACTCATATCAATCTAACTGAATATGTTAGCTCTGTCACTGATATTGAGCGTTGTCAAATAATTAACGCGCATCATATATAATATATAAATACCATATATATAACAAATTGCATATATATATATATATATATATACTAGCATCATAGCCCGGCGTTGCCCGTGCAACTCAGAACATTTTTAATTAGATGATTAATTGGGTCACTATGTCGATCCAGGATGTTTTTTCCACCTGAATCCATCCTGCATATATACAAGTCAACCATCCGTCCGTGCATGGAGTACTGCTACCATTTATGGTCAGGTGCCCCTGCCGTTCTCCTCAGTGTTCTTGACAAGCTCCAAAGGAGAGTCTGTAATGTGATAGGTACTGATCTGGCGACTCGTCTGCAGCCACTTTCCCATCGTCGAAATGTGGCCTCCCTCTGTCTCTTCTATAAATACTTTCATGGCTTCTGCTCGGATGAGCTTAAGTCACTGATGCCTCCTCAACAGGTGTTTACCCGTGCAACCAGACTGGCAACTGGGTCCCACCCGTTCACAGTCAGGTTAGCCAAACGCAGACGACAATTCTACTCCTGCAGCTTCCTCTCTCGCACTTCCCGCCTGTGGAACTCACTCCCGTATTCTTGCTTTCCTGACGGCTACGACCTCCAGAAATTTAAAAGCAAAGTTAATACTCACCTACTAACCACTGGACTCTAGCTCTCTCCCCTCCCCTGTATAATCTTCACGTTTTCTCCGCCCATGTATCTGTCATTGCACATGCTTTCTCAGCTTTCTATTGTTCCTTTCTAACTAGCTTGTACTCCTCACTCTTTTCTAATTAATCTCTCTACATTTATGTAACCCCCTGAACATCAGTGGCGTTTCTGCCTTGCTCGGGGTGAAATGATTAAAAAAAAAAAAAATGTTGCGATTTCCGAGTGCCTCACTTTAAAACTCAGTCATATAAATAAATAATTATATAAAAAATTGTTGTTTAAAAATTGTTCAAAAATTACATTAAAAAATCTATTTTCTTTTGTTTTGCGTAAACGTGAGTTGAAGTTTTGTGTGACATCGTAAAGAACATTGCGTTTGATTTTGTTTCAAAATTACGGGGAGAAATATTTACATTTTTTGTTGACTAAATAAATTTCAGAAATTTTCCAAGAATAATTAAAAATGTAGACATTTAATTTTAGAGGAAAAAGTTACATTAATGGCAAACGAATTACAGACAGTTGATTTCCTGCATGAAATATTTAGCGAGAAAAAAAGCTTTACTTTTCTAAATTTAATTTTCTGAAGTATGAAATATTAAATCTGAAAAACAAAAAGACTTAAATAATTAAATTAACGATTGGCACTTTTTTCAGCCGACTGACATTGTACAAACTTCTAACCATAATAGATTTTGCGCTCTCTCCCAAAAATCTGCAACGAATCTTAGCTTAGTTTTCATCATAAATCCCTGGTAGTCGTTGTGTCTGCTAAGCAAACAGAAATGAGCAGAGCAGATGTCTGCAATAGGGATTAGTTTAACCAACTTTGCAGGTGAATGGGTGAAAAAAATGAGAGCAGCTGATTATAAGTGACAAATGGTTCAATTTTGTTATATTTGTATTCCTTCTAAGATTAATGGAAAAGAACCAAAGATGAATTTATGAAAGGATATTTAATTCAAGTAGCAAATGAAGTGAGGAGAAGAAGGATAAGCTACTCTCTATAACCGTTGTCACAAACTGCGCGGTCATTATCAATAAAATATATTCCACTATATAAAAAGGCAATCAGCAATAAATATTTCTATATGCGTATTTTGATATATATTTAATCGGCCAGATAATGACATTTAAAGAATAAAAAGACAACAAAATAATAGATAACAGTGCGGGCAATAAGATGATATTTAGTATATATGCGTCTTTTTCTCTAAATTAATACACGAAAAAAAGATTTTGAAATCAGAATTTTCGGACACGCCTGCATCCTTTTTCAACGAGACGAAGAATAAACAAGGACATGGGCAAAATTCTTTCGGGAAATTTTGTTGTTGTTGATTAGAGAGCTCCGTCTGGAAATCATATTCTCTGAGTAAATCCCTGTTAATTTTAGTTTGAAAATATTTTTAAAACACTGATCTGTGTCTTTCTTGTCTTTTTTGTAATGAATAGAAAAACAAAAAGCACGCATTTATTGGCATCAATGCTATGGAACAGTTGATTGAAGTATGTAACGACAGGGAAAATTATTGTTCTCTTTGATGGTTTTAAATTTACATTTGCTAAAATACAACTTTTATGTATATATATATATATATATATATATATATATATATATATATATATATAATAAATTATATTTTAGAACACGCACAAACTACAATTTACTATAAAAGTGTACATTATGTTTCGGCATTGGAAGAAAATTGCTTCATAGCTCCATAGCTCAGAGGTAAAATTGCCGACAGACGCCTATTCGGTCGGGTTTCAAACCTGCAATCGGCTATCTAACCGTTCTGATGAGCTGTGATACAGCGAAACAGATCTGTCTGCGGATATATATATATATATATATATATATATATATATATATATGTAAGATTAAGAACAAATGGAATAGAAAGTTACTTTTCGTGGTATTTGGTTTTTAAATGTGCCTAATAGAAAGTAGACCAATATGTTATTATATGGCAATTTGGACCAGTTACAAACCATCGTTTTTTATAAAATGTTTTTATTATAATCACTTATAATAAACCTATCATAATAAAATGTTTGAAAAATATGCATATATATGTATCTATGTAATTATGTATCTTCTTCTTCTTCTTCTTCTTCTTCTTCTTCTATGTGCCCTGTTCCTTCAGGACCTAGGCGATCATGGCTTTCCACGTCTCTCTATCCCTTCTCCTGTTACACCATGCAACACTCGTTCAATCATCCACCTGCTCAGGCTCTTCAAATATGTTATCTGTTGCTTTCCCCTGTCTCTTTTCCCCTCTATCTGGCCTGTTAGTATCAGGTTCTCCTAGCCCTCCTTCATCATTGCATCTCCCAGGAACTTTAGCTGTCTCTTCTTGATGCTCAGTATTAATTTCCTTTTCGTTTCCATCATTTCTAAGACCTCATCATTGTTCACATGCTCGATCCAAGATATTTGCAGCATCCTTTTGTAGAACCACATTCCAGTTCCTTCAAGTTTTTCCCTCATCTTTGACGATATTGCCCAGCATTCACTGACATATTGAAGAACTGGCATCACATAGTAATCCAGTCCTCTCTTCCTTGTTTCGAGCGAAATTGTCCTGTTTCTTAAAATACATTACTCAACTTCTGGAATGCTTCCTTCGCTATGCCAGGTCATCTTTATGTATAAATTAGCAAATTGCAGAAAATACTCAATAATTCATATAATTCATTGTATAGCAAAGAATCCAAATTATGCCTGCCTTCAGACCGTCGTTCTAACTGCAAGATTTCTTCGTTAAGTGCTTATGCTACGACAGTTTCATTAAAAACAAATCTTTTTCAATTATAGCATTTTTAATCATGTGTTGCTAATCTATCAATTACGGAATTTGTTTTAAGTGAATAATCTAAAGTTTATTGACAGGAAGTCCGTTGCGAAGGACGTACGATACGAACGACACGCAAGGAAAATGTAAATAAAGAAAAATGTTTGAAAAACTAATGAGACTTTAATTGTTTCGGAAAAAAAAATGTTATTCACTTTGACTATGAATAAAAGCCATAAATATTTCCATTCGTAAATTAAAAGAACTGAATGTTTTCACAAGACAAACATTCTGGTTTTAGTTAGGACCTTTTTTTTTATTTTTTCGTATGTCTCCTTCGAACAAAAATCGATAAATCGATCGAATCAAAATATTGCATTACAAAGATTCAATAAATTCTGGACGCGTGTGCAAATATTTGCCCGTTAATTTTATCACAAACTGAAAACTCTACAAAATAATTAATTAAAATTGATCAGTTTTCACTTTCTCGGCATCAAGTGGCATTTATCGACGGGATTTGAAACTGAGACAAAGCTAAAATGCAAAGAGATTCAATAATGAAATGATGGAAGGAGATGACAGCAGACAACACAGACATTTAGAAATAATTCTCATCTCGTGCTTTTCCCATATGCCGGGGTTAATATATATCTATATACCAATGATAATGAACTTTAATATTCAGACCGGAATTTTCTTCTTTGTTATATTCACAAGGTTTCGACACTTTTAAGATCTGTCCTTAGTCAGTTGCTTGTTTTTGTACTTTTGTACTGCTTGGAAATTTGAACCGAACACTTTATTCAATCCACAGTGTAAACTGTTCTCATTTCTCTTTCCGGAGCATCTTTCAAACTATTCAGTGATCACCTCTCTTACTACTCTTTATGCTGCTTTTATCACTAAATTGGACAGATGACTTTTCAGCAGGAAAGAGCATTGAGTTTCGCAGAACCGGTGCTTTAATGTACTAGTCTTAGTCACACAAGTGCTGAGATCCCTCCATAGTCTTCGCCTCCTGTATTGTTCTCTATTGTTTCCACATCATTTCACAAGGATTGATAACCAAACTTGTTTTTCTATATATGATCACCCATACCTAATTTCAGTGTCTCTCTCTGATCAACTGTTTTCAATGTCCTTCCACAATATTTTGGAAGAGTGGAACTTTTCATTTTTTTTATTTCTTTGATTGAATGGTATAGAGTACATGCAGTTCATAGATATTTTTCTTCCGAAGAGTAAAAATATTTATGATAGAGTTCTTTTGTATGGACAATACCATCTTTCATTCGTTTCGACATATCTTTTTAATTGTATCAGGTCGGTGCAAATGTTTTTGCTGGTTTGTAAAAATGGGATTTTAAATCTCTGTGATTTATTTTATGCATATTGCTATTACTTAAACATATCACCATGATTAATTTATAACTTTTTTTTTCAGATTATTAAAGCATCATTCATATTTTTCTGCAATATTCTCACCCATGTTCTGTCCATCTAAAGAACACATTATACATGCTCTACTCTGAGTTTCACAGAGGTTTCAATGCAAATGCAGCAGCGCGATCTATTCAGGATGCTTATGGAATTGATGCAGTGAAAGAAAGAAGTTGTAGGTGGTGGTTTTTCCGTTTTCGGAAAGGAAATTTCAGCTTGAAAGATAAGGCTAGAGGTGGTCGCCTAAAAATACTTGATTCAGGTGTGTTGAATACCGCTGTTACTCAAAGCCCTACAGTATCCTCAAGAGAACTTGCACACCAATTTAATGTATCCCATACAACTGCGCCACGCCAACTGAAAAGAATGGGGAAGATTTCAGTATTTGGAAAATGGGTCCCACACGAACTGACTCCAGAGAACCTGCGTCAGCGTGTTTCTTTTTGCGAATCTTTGCTTTCACACTTTCAGACACCAGTTTTTGAGTAGGCTTGTCACAGGTGATGAAAAGTGCCATCTTGCCCCATCCTGCATAGTCTCCTGACCGAGGATTACGTTTAGATCGACTTAGGTTAACATTACGAGAGGCGATTGAACATGAGTTAGATTCATATTTCACATCAAAAGCTAAAGAATTTTACAAGCAAGGCATTTATAAGTTCGTTGAGAAAAGGAATCAAGTTATAGAGAGCAATGGTCGTTATTTTTATGTCTAAATATTTTCAAAAACAAACATTTTTTCATTTTCAAGATGAAATTTCAAATCAGCAAAATTTTTTGCACTGACCTGATATCTATGAACGTAGTAAATTGTTTTGTTCCCGATACTTATATACTTATTTGTAGACACGGATGTTGATGCTTGCAGGATAGTTACAATGAAGAATGTTAATTATCTACTGTTGGTATGCGATATTAACGAGCTTGGTTCACGAATTGCGAACACATGAATAGCTTGAATCTTATTTTAGAAAAATATATTGTGGCTTGTTGATGTTCCTATTGATGTATTTTAAAGTGGTCATTGTTTTTCGATGTTTCATCTGTATTTACATATTTATTTGTTTAGTAAAGTTATAATCTACCTGAGGAAGTGATATGGTTTATTTATACAGGGAACTCGACTAAAACTCGAAACTCAGCCTCCAATTTCTCATTTTAAACCTTTATCTCTTACACTCTCCTTACATCTATTTATATAGCCAATAAAAATACATCGATAAATTTTCCTTATTTATTTGTTGATTTTTATTGTCGTTAGTTTTTGTGAAATTAAAAATCATCTCCTATATTGGTGATCATTTTCAACTTTGTTGGGGGTCGTCCCTTTGTACATATTAATGAACTCGTCTGAGTGTACATATGATCCTGCCTATAGAGAGAACAGCAGAGTTTAGTTGCAAGTAAGTTGTAGGTTGGAGAGTTGTTTAGTTGGAGTTGGATCTGGAATCAGAGTTGTAGTTGCAGTTGCCCTGAGCTCCACTCAGGTAACCGTACCTACTATTTCACTTCAAGATTCTATATATTTATTTCTACTAATCATCATCATTTATCCATCACACCCAGATGGTGCATAGGGCAGCAACTTTTTGTTGCTATTTCTCTAACAAACTGTTTTTTTTTTTACGGGGCAGAGTTGTTAAGCCCTGCACCCAACCCCCAAACCTGGAGGACCGGTGGACCATTCTTGGTCCTTACGTTTACAGCACCTGGTATTCCCAAATGGTCACCCATTTAAGTACTGAACAGTCTCGATGTTGCTTAACTTCAATGATCGAACGGGAACCGGTGTATTCAACATGATATAGCTGTAGACATTTCTACTTATAGTATTCCTAAATTGACTAACTCGCGTTCCAGTTTGTATATTACATTCAATATAACTTACGTTTTCTATCTCCATATCTGTTTTTGTTATTTATTATTTTGTGCGGTTCCTCAGCCGGAATCCACAACAAACTTGCACGTCAAAACTAGATTTGATCCGCTCCCCGACATTCGCCAATTTAATCTTGTCTCTCTGAATCGATTTTCTCATTAAACCTCGATGTCAACTCAAGACCGATTAATTGCAGATTCTTTTTAGTATTTTATTGAGAACATCGAGGTAAATAATGAAAGGCACTCGACCAGATGTAGAAAAAGTATTCAATAAAAGGAGAAATAAAGGATTTATCTAACTTCCTGTCAACCGATTGTGCCATGTGTGTTAATTCAAGGCGTAGGTGAGTCGATCGCTTGTTTACCTGTCAAGAACAGCCTCTGATTAGTTTGAGGCGGGAAACGGTACTTGGTGACTATCAGTACACCTTCCAGTTCCGTCTTCTGATGCTCTTGGCTCCTATGTTAAACCCATTTCATAATTTACTTTCGTACCTCTAAAGATGTAAATATTATGTTCATCACAGATTAGTTTCTCCTCGAACAAAGTTTCCTAATTGAATTCAATTGGTAATTCCCGGCTTGAATAATTGCAACTAAATCATAAAAATCCCGAAGAGAAAAATCTCATCTTGTTTGCCGTTCATCTTTATTTAAATCAATGACAAAGCAAAGTAGAATTTTATGTTAAGTGTCACTCAAAATTTTGAAAAGTATTGTTTTCGATATATTTCAATGATGGGATGTATTATATATTTCTAATGTACTATATATTTCAATTATGGGATGTGCTTCTATTGAGATGTATTGTTTTCGATATATTTCAATTATGGGATGTATAGTATATTTTCAATATATTTCAATTATGGGATGTATTTCTTTTGAGATGTATTAGTTTCGATATATTTAAATTATGGGATGTATAGTATATTTCCAATATCTATTTCAATTATGGGATGTACTTCTTTTGAGATGTATTGTTTTAGATATATTTCAGTTATGGGATGTATAGTATATTTTCAATATATATTTCAATTATGGGATGTACTTCTTTTCAGATGTATTGATATCGATATATTTTAATTATGAGATGTACTTTTTTGAGATGTATTGTTTTCGATATATTTCAATTATGGGATGTATAGTATATTTTCAATATATTTCAATTATGGGATGTATTTCTTTTGAGATGTATTGTTTTCGATATATTTCAATTATGGGATGTATAGTATATTTTCAATATATTTCAATTATGGGATGTATTTCTTTTGAGATGTATTGGTTTCGATATATTTAAATTATGGGATGTATAGTATATTTCCAATATATATTTCAATTATGGGATGTACTTCTTTTGAGATGTATTGTTTTAGATATATTGCAGTTATGGGATGTATAGTATATTTTCAATATATATTTCAATTATGGGATGTACTTCTTTTCAGATGTATTGATATCGATATATTTTAATTATGAGATGTACTTTTTGAGATGTATTGCTTTCGATATATTTCAATTATGGGATGTATAGTATATTTTCAATATATTTCAATTATGGGATGTATTTCTTTTGAGATGTATTGGTTTCGATATATTTAAATTATGGGATGTATAGTATATTTCCAATATATATTTCAATTATGGGATGTACTTCTTTTGAGATGTATTGTTTTAGATATATTTCAGTTATGGGATGTATAGTATATTTTCAATATATATTTCAATTATGGGATGTACTTCTTTTCAGATGTATTGATATCGATATATTTTAATTATGAGATGTACTTTTTGAGATGTATTGCTTTCGATATATTTCAATTATGGGATGTATAGTATATTTTCAATATATTTCAATTATGGGATGTATTTCTTTTGAGATGTATTGGTTTCGATATATTTAAATTATGGGATGTATAGTATATTTCCAATATATATTTCAATTATGGGATGTACTTCTTTTGAGATGTATTGTTTTAGATATATTTCAGTTATGGGATGTATAGTATATTTTCAATATATATTTCAATTATGGGATGTACTTCTTTTCAGATGTATTGATATCGATATATTTTAATTATGAGATGTACTTTTTGAGATGTATTGTTTTCGATATATTTCAATTATGGGATGTATAGTATATTTTCAATATATTTCAATTATGGGATGTATTTCTTTTGAGATGTATTGGTTTCGATATATTTAAATTATGGGATGTATAGTATATTTCCAATATATATTTCAATTATGGGATGTACTTCTTTTGAGATGTATTGTTTTAGATATATTTCAGTTATGGGATGTATAGTATATTTTCAATATATATTTCAATTATGGGATGTACTTCTTTTCAGATGTATTGATATCGATATATTTTAATTATGAGATGTACTTTTTGAGATGTATTGTTTTCGATATATTTCAATTATGGGATGTATAGTATATTTCTTATGTATTACATATTTCCAGGTTTCAATGCATTATATTATTATTGTATTATATGTATATATTATTTTAATATATATGTGTGTATTATTGTATTATATATATATATATATATATATATATATATATATATATATATATATATATGCCAATTCCTCGTAAGCATTATTACGAGTTACAGTTACCACATAAGATACAGGCTTTTATCTTTGATCTAAGATGGAAGGCTTATTTCTAAAACTTTTCCCTGCGGGTTAGTTCCTGGTGGGTTTCAAGACGATCTCATTTGAAGAAGGAATTACTGCAAAAGTAATTCAAACTTACCAAAAAGGTAGCTTTTAAAATTCCACTTATCCTATCGGCACAATGCTTCTATGACGGTCTTTGGGAATCCAATTCGTAAAAGTTCAAATAATCTATTACTCTTGGGGTCATCAATTGGTGGGTTTCAAGACGATCTCATTTGTAATTTAATTATTGATTATCTTGACAGAATTGGTTCTGTTTTTATTAGTATTACAACTATAATTAATATTACTATTGTTAGCTCTAGTATCACTAAAGAGCACTTTTTAACTTTGGTAACCTGGAGAGAGTATATATGAGTTACTCGCTCAAGGATATTCCAATTCCTCGTAGGCATTATTAAAGTTACAGTTACTATATAAGATAGAGGCTTTTATCAGTAATCTAATATTGAAGGCGTATATATATATAATCATTTTGCCCAAGTAAGACATTTTTACTGCCAATGGTGCGCAGGAGGCTTACATATGAGAAAGACGGACAGGTTATAAGTTACGATGAGTTATGAATGATGTATCAAATATATATGGATTATAAACCAGAAAGGAATCAATATAAAGGGAAAATGACAATTGATTTCTTTGTTCTATCGCCAATTCTTTATCGCAACATTCAAAACAAAGAAATGCATTTTAGATCAGAGAATCCAAAAAATATCATCCATAGAATTTGATAAATTTCTCTCTCTCCTAAAGAAAATGGTCGGAATACTGTTGCAGATAGCGAGAATTTGTCAGCCTTCATTGATGGAAACATTAAGGAAAGAAAACTACTTAAACTCTTTTGATCACTCATTTTTTGCCAAATTTTCCAGAAGCATTTTTCAAATGACAATATTTGAACAAGATGGTGCATATGAACATTATTCATGACTTATCCCAGAGTTTTTAGATACAAAATTAAGAACCTCATGGCTTATGGAGTTTGAACACTTATTTCGCACGGAAGGTGAATCAAAAATAGTTTTTACAAATTTGGTGGCGGATTTCTGACACCAGAACAAGGTAAATTATCCTTATAAAGCTATATCCAAAATCCATGTAGAATGTATTCTTGGTTGTCAGGCACAAGAGTGGATCTCAGCAATGTATCAGCACCGCGACGATAAACAGTAGCAAAGGTTGGATGACTCGACTGCCTACAATCTAGAAACGCAATCTCGTATATCTGCGCTGCATCACCTCCATCAGCATTCGCACAGCTGTATTTAAAAATCATAACTGATTGCACACGATATGAATATCTATCCTAATTTTCTTTATAAGCAAAACACTTTTTAGTTAGCACACTACAACGCACATTAAATATTGCAAACAGATTAAGTACAAATGCTCACGAATTATAAATGTAACCTAGTCCACGAGGCAACACAGTGCCATCTATCGATGGAAATTCTTTAAAATTAACTCAAGAATCAAGAGTTTTCAAAAACATATTTATATGAACTTCAGATATTGTTTTGGTGTGGAGAACAGACCCTCAAACTTTGTAAAACTATTTTTAATACACCTTATGTGTAGCATTGAGTACTGATTGAGTACTCTGTAAGAATGGTAGACATTGAAAAAACAGTAGCTACTCTAGCATCTAGCAGTGATGAATTAGAACACTGTTAGCTACTGGTGCATGTTTACATGGCATATCACACGCTAAAAGTCTGCCTTCTACCTAGCACCCATAGCTCAGAGGTAGAATCTCGACCGATATCAATTCAGTCGGGTTACAATCTTATCTAAAAGCAATCGGATGTCTAACCGTACTGATGAACTGTGATACAGCAAAACAGACGTGTCTGCGGATGACTATATATATATATATATATATATGTATATATACCTTGAGAAACGAGCGTTCTGACACACGAAATTTTAATATACCAGCCGGAGTTCAGCCAGTGTTTTACCTTGAGGTACCATGAGAACAAGTTTCAGTTAAGCAGCATCTAGTTGGCACAGCGAGCGCCAAGATTTGAACATATTTATACTCGCAGTAGACGTTTTTTATCTTGCTCTGGAAGAATCACTGTTAGCTGTTATTTTGCGTTGAACAATTGAACATAATCTCATTAATTTTAATGTGAAAAATTGATTTGAGATACGAAACTTTTGAGTTACGAGCTCGGTCTTCAAATGAATTAAACTAATATATCAAGGCATATTATATATATATATATATATATATATATATATATATATATATATATGCCTTGATATATGAGTTTAATTTAGATTAATTTAATTAAATTTAAATAAGTTATATGTCAGCTTTTTCCCCCCAAATAAATTTTTTTCTAAAGATTTTTTCTAATACTTCATCCCATTTAAAAACGGTAGTTTTGTTAACACGTCCCTAGCGTCTCTACGAAAATGAAATTTTTCTTTTCTTTATTTTTTCTTTATTATTTTTCTTTTTTCTTTTTTCTTCTTTCATTTTCTTTTTTCTTTCCTTTCCTTTCCATTTTGTTTAGCCCACTTCCCTGTCAAACAACACTTCCTATTTCTTCCTTTACTTCTCCTGTCTCTTTTTTCAGAGTTAGACAAAGCCAAATTTTTAAATCTTTCACTTACAACTCAATCTAAAAGTAATGTTGTCCAAAATCTAAAAATAGATATTGATTGTTATTAATCCCACCCATCATGTTTTTTCTGTGATGTAAATTTTTGAACTTCCGCCGGTAATATTTTATTTTGATTTTGGAAAGTTGCCGATGATATGTGAAATCTCTCTTAGGGATTTCATGTAGAAATTATCATACAACACTTCTGAACTTCGAACTTTATTATATATATATATATTAAGAGAAACTCTCAACATATAATTAAATTGTTAAAAATCCAGAATTTATTTCCACAATTTTTTACAGTTGCCTCGTTCAGACAATTGATGAATAAATAAATGTTAATTTCCCTCTGAATATTTTGGGAAAAAGTTTAAATGAAAGGGATATAAAAACAGAAATCAATTAAGAGTAAATACAGCAAATCACACATATAACATAATACAGAATAAGGAATTAAATCACTCACACAATTGATAAGAAATTATACAAACGCAAAAAAGAGGAAAGGTTGTGGTGGATAAAAAATTAAGAATTAAAAGCATTTTGGAAAACCCACTAAAAACATACAAAGTAAAATTGCACACCTGCAAAAGTGAATTCAAACGACTAAAACCATTTTGGAAAAAACCCAACTAAGACAAAATTTCACAAGTCAGCGTGAAAATCAAAATTCTGGATCATAATTGGACAGCAAATAGAAAATTCATATGTGACGTCAGTCATACGTTGTTTTAAACAATGAAAATGATCGCTGGAGCCGGTCACATGATCAGATTAACCATTTAAGGACATTTAGTGACCAGTCAAAACACACTCAGATGGGATCAGCGAGAAAGAAAAAAAAATGAAAATGAAAATTGAAATTCAAATCGACCCGGAGATAAGGTAAGGTCGCACCTTGTTCTCTTTCTCCTTTTTTCTCGTGTGCTGATTCATTTTACTTCTTCTCCATTCAAAGACATTCCTATCAAACAAACACATACATACGTACCTACGC
Organism: Ascarosepion bandense; assembly: GCA_037127315.1. Classification (NCBI taxonomy): domain Eukaryota; kingdom Metazoa; phylum Mollusca; class Cephalopoda; order Sepiida; family Sepiidae; genus Ascarosepion; species Ascarosepion bandense. Next base: position 1,664,930 of record JBBBDQ010002446.1, on the reverse strand, counting down.
ATATACTCGTTCAACAAATTACCACTAAGAACATTTGAAGGAATTCTGGATCCCTTTAAATTCTCATATAACTTTTAACTAATATTTATTCTTGTTATTCTATTCGTTTAATAAATTTATATTCTAACATTCAAAATGTATATTTTTATTCCACACACTATTCCACTATTCTTCCACAAATATACACAAACCTCCAAACGAAAACCTTCTGATGATATCAACCTAAAAAAAAAACCTCCTGCTGATAATTATGCATAAAACTTGTAAGCTGTAGGGAGTTCGGTTAAGCATGACACAAGGCCGAATTAAATAAACATTAACCATCTCCCCATAGCCTCGGGGGTAGACATACACAAAACAACACCCAGATAGAATTAATATCACACAGTAACATTTGAGTAAGAATATATACATACACAAAATAAGGGAATAGGAAATTACACAGAATAAACACAGATTTAAACAAGTTAAAAGAAGAAAAAGAGGGAGAGAAGAAAAAGGGTATCGAGAAAGGGAGAGGGGACAGTCACAAATGTTTGCTAACACAAGAATATTTAGAAAATAAGAATATTTTCTTTTTAATGTTAAAAAAATTCTTTACAAAATTTATATTAAAAAAAATATATCTATATATATATATATTAGAATACCGGTTGCAAAAGCAATTTCCGACAGTGATAGGAATATAAAAAAATTCTAAGATTAAATATTTGTTGTTACTTTACATATTTGTTGGTATATATATATATATATATATATCTTTTAAAATTTATTTTTTTGCAGAATTTACCCGATAGCATTTCCTTTTTCCTGAAACATTCAATATTTCTTTGAAAATAGTTCATTACTTTGATTCTTTCCAGAGTAACAATTCTGAAATGAAAATATCTAACATCTATTCTTCTGCAGAATTCGAAAATGGTAGAAGAAATTGGAGAAACGGGGCGGACGAATGCATGACTTCTTGTTAAAATAAAATCACCTTTAAGATTTTTTTTCTAATTCTACAATTAGCCTAAATGATTTATTATTTCGAATAGGCGGACATATAGCTAATTATCAGAGAAGTTTGTATTTTAATGAAAATCTTTTGCCTTTGTAAAATGAAAGTGATTTTTTAGGACTACCCGTTTTAAAGGCGGGAACAAATGTTAAAAAGGTAAATTATAGAAGACATGGAATTATTATCAAATGCATTTCTTATAGAATATATTTTTTCAATCGTCCTAATAGAGGTGAAAATCATGTTTAGTCGTCAAACTAAAGTTGCACATAATCCGTCAAAAAATGCGCCGGACGAAATATACAAATCCATATTTTGCTCTCTATTTTTAGTCTCCCGGAAAGAAATACAACGCGCCTCATTGGCCTCACTCTCACAGTTGACCTCAAAAGGTATGACTACATTGAATCAATATCTAAATCTACTGCTAGGAAGTTTGGGTCACTTTCTCGAGCGAGAAAGTTTTTCTTGTCTGAATCCATCTTACACATATACAAATCAACCATCCATCAGTGCATTGAATACGTTTGTCATATCTAGTCGAGCACCCCTGCTATTCATCTCGAGGTTATTGACAAAATACAAAGTAGAATCTGCAATATAATCAATCCTGACCTGGCAACTCGACTCCAGTCACTTTCTCACCGATGAGATGTGGCTTCCCTCTGTCTCTTCCACAAATATTTCCACGGATTCTGACGAGCTTAGATCCCTGGTGCTCCCTATACACGAATTTACTCGAGAAACTGGACTGTCAAAATACATAAATGTAACCGCTGTCATGTTACAATGTTTATTTTTTGTTTTTAACAGAAACAAATTCACTGTTTACCGTTTTGTTTTTTGTTTGCTTTAACTCTAGTCCACAACGGTTTCATTTTCTTTTCTTTTATATTTAAACTTAATTCTTGTTAACATGAGAATTGCTCGTAACTCCTTTTACAATAGATTATATATATTTCTTCACTTTAATGTAATTTTCTAAACATATACTGTTAAATATAAGAGACAATGGATGTCTATTATGTTTAATCATGAGCCGTTCTAAACGTCGTATTTTGGCCTTAATTTCAGTTGAAAATAAAGACAAAAATTCCCCAACATTTGGATAATGTTCGAGAATTTTTGTCTTTATTTTCAATTGAAATTGAAGCTAAAATACGACGTTCAGAACGGCTCATGATTAAACATAACAGACATTCATTGTCTCTTATATTTAACAGTATATGTTTAGAAAATTATTTGCTGCCTCGATACACGAAATTTAAAGTAATTATAGATATGAATCTAAGGGAGATAATTGGTTATAATTTCTTATCGCTGACGTTGCTGAGATACCGAGTATCAACAAACTAGATATGCTTTTCCTTACCGATCTCAAACGACCTTCGGTATGTTTTTTTTGTTTTTTTTTTAATCGTGTCACCCCAAGCAAGGCGTTCCACTGCCACTATAGCGCAGGGAGTTACATAGATGGATTGGGTATAGGAAATGTCAGAAGGAGGGTGATAGAGGACTTAGGATGTACAAAGTGAGAGAGTTGGAGAGAGTGGGTGCGAGTTAGTGTGTTAGGAGGTAACTATTGACCTTACATTTAAACTCCTGGAGGTTGTAGCCGTCGGGGAAGCAAGCTTGCGGTAGGTAATTTCACAGGCGGGAAGTGCGAGGAAAGAAGCTGTTGGAGTAGAAATTGCGGTTACATTTCATCGGTTTCACTGTAAAAGGGTGGGACCTAGTTGCCAATCTAGTATCTCGTGCAAATTCACATCTAGGGGGCACCAGTGATTTAAGTTCGTCAGAGCAGAAGCCATGAAAGTATTTATAGAAAAGGCACAGGGAAGCCACGTCTTGTCGGTGAGAGAGATACTGCAGGCTGTCAGCCAAGTCGGTATCAATCACATTACAGATTCTTCGCTGTATTTTGTCAAGAACCCCGAGGAGAATAGAAGGGGCACCCGACCAGATGTGGCAGCAGTACTCAATACACGGCCGGATGGTGGATTTATATAATTGCAGGATAGATTCAGGCGGAAAGAATTTCCGGGCTCTCCACAGAGAGCCGACTTTCATAGCTGCGGATTAACAATGGATTCAAAGTAGTCATTCCATTTGAGGTCCGCTGAGCGTGTCAGGCCAAGCAGGCGTAGTAATTTACTCTCTGGGAGGCAAGCCTGTTCCATGCTAATGGGATGGAGGTGCGGTTGTCTGTGGTGGTTAATTGACAGCAGGTTCGTTTTGGAAGAATTGAATTTAACAAGCCATTTCTTACCCCAATCCACCACGGATTGGAGGTCCTTCTCAAGCTCGGCAGCGAGGTTTGCCTTGTCACCAACACCAGATTTTTGATTGAGGCGAGAGTAAACTGTGGTATCATCAGCGTACATGCCTACTTGTGATCTTATGGTATCGGGGAGATCATTGATATAGATTAGAAAGAGCGTAGGACCTAGGATAGAGCCTTGGGGTACACCCGCGTTTGTAGGGTAGTTCTGGGAGGCATGTCCGTTTAATAACACCTTCAGTGTACGGTTAGAGAGGAATGACCGGATTAAGTCCAACAAAAGTCCAGTTATGCCATAGCTTCGCAGTTTCCGTAGAAGGCCGGCATGCCATACTCTGTCGAATGCTTTAGAGATATGCAAGGCGACGGTTCAGGCTTCACCATTCTTGTCGAGAGCCTGGTATATATACTCGATGATGGTCGTTAGCATATCAGCAGTGGACCTGGTGAAGCGGAAGCCATACTGTTTGTCCGAGAGGAGCCCGTGGACTGTGAGATGCTGAACAACTTCGGCACTGATAATGGCTTCGAACACTTTGCCGAAAATCGGAAGAAGGCTGATGGGACGGAAATTTGCGTGGTCCGATGGTTCACCAGTGTTCTTGAATATTGGAACAACAGAAGAAGACTTCCAACAGGGAGGAAAGCATGAGGAAGATAGGCAGAGGTTGTAGAGCTTAGAAAGAATAGAGGAGAGTTCAGGGGCACAGGTTCTTCAAAACTATGATTGGGATTCCATCCCCACCACTCGCTTTGTGAGGGTCCAGTTTTGAGATTATGCTAGAAATCAGCGAGAGCGTGATGTGGACGTCATTCAATTGGGCCTCAGTTCTAGATGGGAAATCGGGTGTATGGATTCCAGACGAATCCAGAGTGGAATTGGTCGAGAATCTATGGGCAAAGCATTCAGCCTTGTCCGCTGAGGAGCTGAGGAGCTGAGGACCTCAAACTCGTTTATTAGTGGGAGTATTGAAGACTTACACTTGCTAAGCACGCGTTTGCAGAGGCGCCAGTAGTCTTTGGTACCGAACTTGGAGGATGCTATGCGCTGCTTCATCCTGGCAGCAAACAACATCTTAGCTTAGTTATGTATCTTTTTACACTTATTACGAGCTGAGGCAAAAAGGCGCCTGTTTGGTCCGACACGTGGCTACGATAAAGCCGGAAGAAGTGATTCCGGTGGGCAATGGCGGCCGAGCAAGCGGGCGTGAACCAGGGAGACGAATGTGATTTAAGCTGAAATTTCCTGGCAGGGATGAATGCATCGATGCCAGCCTTAACTCAGGAGGAGACCTCTGATGCACAGTCTTCGATGGGAAGACTAAAAACATCGTTCCAAGGGACGTCGCAGAGGAAGTCACGGAACGAATCCCAGTCTGCTCTTTGATAGCAGTAGGATATTCTGTTGGTCTGGGTTTCTTGGGTAGGGGTGGAGTGGAACGAGATGTTGACAGAAACTACGGCGTGGTCAGAGTTTCCGAGAGAGCAGAGCAGCTCTGGTGGAGCCAGAATTTGGGGTGGAAGTGAAGCAGAGGTCTAGTAGCGAGTCCCTTCCGTTAGGGCTATTGGAGAAACGCGTGGGGAAGTCCACCACTTGCGTAAGGGATTGGGAGATCGAAAAATTAAAGGTGTGGACACCAGCAGGGTCGGTTACAGAGTTTTCCAGCCACTTAGTGTGGTGGGCGTTAAAGTCGCCAAACACGAAAATATGGGCAGATGGGTGCGAAGAAATGCCCTTATGTTTATTTTAATTTCTTCTAACTTAATTTCTCTTTGGTCATGCTGATATTTAAGCTTTTCTTTCTCTTTCCTTCTCCACAGTGATAATTTTTACATGATTCTTCTATCTCTTTCTCTCTCACTCTCACTCTCTCTCTCACTCTCTCTCTCTCACTAACTCTCTCTCATTCTCTCTCACTCTCTCTCACTCTCTCACTAACTCTCTCTCTGTCACTCTCTCTCTCACTCACTCTCACTCTCTCACTAACTCTTTCTCACTCTCTCTCTCTCACTCTCTCACTAACGCTCTCTCTCACTCTCTCTCTCACTCTCTCTCTCACTCTCTCTCACTCTCTCACTAACGCTCTCTCTCACTCTCTCTCTCTCTCACTCTCTCTATCACTCTCTCTCACTCTCTCACTAACTCTCTCTCTCTCACTCTCTCTCACTCTCTCACTATCTCTCTCTCTCTCACTCTCTCTCACTCTCTCACTATCTCTCTTTCTCACTCTCTCTCTCTCTCCGTTTTGTACTTATTCTTTCACGGTGAATTTATTTCTGTTTTTTATTTATTTCAGATTTACTCGACTGATGAATAATTTTTTTTTTCTCAAATGATTTCATTTTTTTAATTTAATTTCGTGGGTCTGAGTTAAGCTGGCTGTCTAAACAAAATGTGAAAACGTTTTGACGAGGGCAGCACAACCGCCTCTTTTACTATACAGCTTCTTTTCTCGTTCTTACTGTTTGTGGAATTTCCTTCGTGTACTTGCTTTTCTGATAGCTACAATCACCAAAAATTTATATGCAACGTCAATTGTCATCTCTTATCTCCCTGACTTCCATCTTTTCCCCCGACACCCTCTGTATATTGTTCTTCCTTTTATTTATCTACTCTCACGTAACTCTCTTCATACCAGTATTCTCATCCTTCTTTTACTCATTCTCTGAAATACCCTGTAACCTGTTCCTGCTTATATTCGCTTTCCACTAATTTAAACCCCCCTGTTATGTAACCCTCTGTGCACCAGTGGCAGTACTTCCTTGCCTGGAGTAAAACAATTAATTAAAAAAAATTACTATCTCCGGTCAGTGGTTTTTCCTTGTTGACTTTTTTCTGAGTCTAGATTTTGGCAATTATTTTCCTTACGTAATCCTCACAAGAACTTCTGTATTTTTTCTAGGACTTATGCAATGAGCTAAGTATAATATGTTTTTAGGGTGCAGCAATTTTTAAGATTTGCGCATAACATATAATTCGAAATAAAGTAATCTCAAAACAAAAAACGAAAAATATTTTGATACATTCTAATCCTGACAGTGAGTTTGAAAAGTGAGAAACTAATATATTTGTTCATAGAAGTTCAAATTTATTCGGGTTTATTTTTCGCATTTCGCTATTGAATCAAAAAACGATTTAACCTTGGATTCAGATTCAGTAGCCGATCGAATTCTGATTTTTTTTCCAAGGATACATCAAAAAGTCAACAGTCTTACATGGTTTTTAATTCAGGTTAGCATCTGAAATATTCTTCGAAAAATTCGATCAATTCAATAAATATTTCCGCTTATCTAAATGAACCAAGATGGTTGTTATGTTGAAAAATAAAAATTCCTTGTATTGATTCATTTATTTGTTTTGTTTTTACGGTTTATCAAATTTTGCGGGCTATTTAACGTCAGAAAATTTCTTTAGATAGTGTTTTTTTTAAGTCATGATAATTTTACTGATACATGTTCTAGCGATTAATCTATAACTGAGAGAAGAGAATAGATGGATCTATAGTGGGTTGCTTATCTATTCTTTTCCCGTTAGTAGTGTGAGTCCGTTCTAGTGAAGGGTAGTTGTATATTGTTGCGGGTTAACGGAATTTGGCCTTGTGGTAGCCCACTATAAGTCATAAAAAGATTATAAAATCAAGAAAAGCAAACTGAGTTGAAAATAACATTTTTATATACACACATATCAATTAATGTTTTTACAATTAAAGTAATACTTGAATATTGGTCCAACTTAGGTTAAAATATTCATGGCAAATAATAAGCTGAAAGAGAATTAATGCTTAGGAATGTGGGGAGCGTGTAAGTGAGGAATGTCTTTGATGTAGTCGCTCCTTAGGTCAGTAAGTAGTTTTGAGACAGGGGAGAAGGAAAGAGGCAAGCGTAGTAGCCACTCAACTTAGGTAAAGGGGATATTAATTACACTCTTCTCCTGAGATCTGCCTGCTGGGGTCTGTCTGTATCCGCTTTTTATATCTTCTTTTTGGATACAGCAACTCGTTTGGGATTTCACACTTGTATTTGGTTCTAGGCTTCCCATTGGCTGATAAATAACATTCGCGTAGGCTCGGGAAATGGAAATTTAATATTTGATTAATTTTTATTTTTCAACCGGAACATCTGCGCGAACCCGGATGCGCAACAACGACTTTTGGTCATTTTCCTATTGGTCGTGAAAGCACAAACATCCGGTCCATCGCTTTTGCTCGGTATCACCACAGATTCATAACTTTCCCAAAGGTATCTACGCGTAAGTTAAACTTACGAAACTCACTAGAAAAATATTTATGTAAAGTAAATTTTAACATATTTTTGTACCTACGTATGTGTAAATATATTTGCGAACAGAAATGGGCGAATAGGTTTTGGCCGTAATACAATTTTTTTTTAATGAATTTTGATTGGGTCTATTAGTTTTCTCGTGTTTTACCTTTGTGATTAATTGGAAAGCGTTTTATCATGAGCTGCCTGGCTAACGTTATCATTTCATACGTACAGTTATTAACTAATGTAAAATGATCATATTTAAATTTCAATCAAGGGTGCATCTAAAATATATTTGAGAGTAAGGAGCAGAAGAATACATTATTTTTCTCTTAAATTCTTCTTCACTTTTTTGATGGATATTTTTCCAAAGCAAATAGCTGTTTAAACATTGAACAAGAAAAGAGGTTCATGATACGAGTCACAATCATGTTATTTTCTGTTTTTTTTGTTTTTTTTTTGTTTTGTCTTGTCGTCAATGTGCGTTGTGGTGCAGTGGTTATCGGTTTCAGAACGATAGATCGGGGAGCCGAGTTCGAATTCCAGTTAAATTACTTGCATTCACTTACGCACACATACAATTAAGTAAGCTATTAATCCGTCCCTTCTCTCCAGTTATAAGTTAAATAACAGGATAGATTGGGTTCTCTAGCCTTATTAGCCTCTTCGTGGTCAATACTCTGTCCGTACCAAAGAAGCTGATGTAGACGAACACCGTACCCATGTTTACTTACTTAATACAGGGTCAAAAAGTGAAACCGAAGGTTTTATTCTTGCAGTTCTTTACGAACTAAAAAATTAGCGAGCACGCATATCGAAAAATAATGTTCGGCCAAAATGCAGTGTCTTTTGATAAATGTCCAGAAACAATTGACCATCTTGTATCAGGCATCCACTGAATATAAAACCCGGTATGACATATTGGCATATATTGGCATCCACTGAATATAAAACCCGGTATGACAGAGTGGGCCAATATCGGCACAGGAAAATATTGTACGAAAAGAACAGAGTGCTGATTTACTACGTAATATCAATCCTTTTATCCTTATTGCTATGAACACCCGGGCCCGGTTACAGAGATAGGACTAATAACAATTTTATGAGATTTTACAATACACACAGACATGACAATCAAATTTAATCGTCCAGACATCATGATCAAAGACCACGACAACAGAATACGCCTTCTTATTGATATGGCTGCCCTTATTATTAAATTAGAGGAACTTTGAAATCGAATCTTAGAAATATGGTACATGAGGAAATCAACAATTCGGTTTGATTGTAAGCGATTTTGATTGACTAATTGAAGGGATCCCTGGTTACACTAGCATTAAAGAAATACAAAAAAGAAGAAGAAAAAAGCAGATTACAGATTACGAAGAGCTTCATCTATGTAAAAAGTGTTGAATCTTAGTTTTTTTATTTTTTTAACAAAAATGATTAGTTCAAAATGACGACAGATGGCTTCGGAATCTCCTGCATGTCTTCTAGACTTTCTCTGTTGGTAAATGCTACAATAATCTTTTCCTTTAGTGTCACAAGGTTTTTTGTGGGTCTCTCGCTCAACTGTTAAAGGGATTGCAGTCTCGGAAGTTAGTTGACCAGGAGCAAGGAGAGATGTGACCGCAGTAATTCTCTGACAGACATACTTGAGTGGCATAGTGCAGAGTCCTGTTTCCAAACAGGATCTTCCAACATTCACCGTCTTCATTACTTCCTCAAAAATTAGCGAGCGCCTATACCGAAAAATAATCTTAGTGTCTGTGATAAATATCCAGAAACAATTGATCATCTTCCATCGGGTTGCAAAATTTGGCACACACTAAATATAAAAATATTATTATAATTATCGTTTAAAACTGAAGGCTGTAGTGAGAAAGATCAAGTTACAATAAAATTGAATATTAAACTGGAACCTTATATTGTCGCCATCAAGTTACCGCAAGTTCTATGCTAACAGTTTCTTCTATCGCACTTCTTGCTTGCGTCAAGTTTCATCCTTAAAACATTTAAATGCAGAGTCAATCGTCATCTCCTCTCTTCTAAAATTCCAGTTCTTTTATTCTTCTCTCTCCTTAATAGCTTTGTTTTTTCTCTCACATATTCTTTAACATTCAGTAAAGCCTTGCGTCTTAGTAGATTATTGTCTTGATTGCGGTGAAATGATTCGTTATTTTATGAGATGGGAATGATAAAACATTTTGTTTGTTACAGTTTCGAATAAGAATCAATCTGCTCTCCACACAAGAAACTTTTCCATTGTACCGCGACTGCAGTGAAATCAAGTATAGATTTCCCTTTAGCATTTCCTAATATTAGGATTACCTTTTATATACACTAGAGTTTTAGTTATCAACTAAATCAATAAAAGAAGCACATCGTATAAACACCCGGATGTTGTATGGAAAAAAAGGGGGGGAATAATTCAATCAATACATCAAACTCAATTCCCCTTATGCATAATGAAAGACGTTTGGGAGTTTAGGGCCATAACTCGTTGAAACATCGGCTCCCGTACTCTGAACAAAGTTAAGCAACGTCGACCTTGGTCAGTACCTAGATGGGTGTCCTCTTGGGAATACTAGATGCTGTAAGCTTGGGTGTACGGCTGGTGTATTGGATAATTGCTCGAAATTGGAAATCAGAGAGCCGAGCTCCAGTTCCAATTGGGCTCAATATATCCATCATTCAGCTTCATCATTTAGTTTCATTCGTCATGTATTGTTTTCAACGAATCACTGAAAAAGATGTTAGAAAACTGATAGACAACTCGTTTCTTGGATCAAATCCGCGAAGATTCACCCCGACTTAAACACAAAATATAGAATATCACAAACAATATGTCCAAAAGTCTTGACAATTTTAGTGGAGCCCTCAAAACAAGGGTTGTCTTCGGATTTTGACGTGTTTTTCGTAAAGCAGAGAGTACTGGATCGCTATGTGATGTCAGTTCTTCAAATAGCATTGAATGCAGGACAATATCATCGAAGATGACGGAAATACTAGATGCAACTAAAATGTGGTTCTACAGAAGGATGCTGTGAATATCATGAATCGAGCATGTAAGCAATGATGAGGTTTTGAAAATAATCGAAACAAAAAGGAAATTAATACTGAGGATCAGGAAGAGACAGTTGAAGTTCCTGGGACATGCAATGAGGAAAGAGGGCTCGGAGAACGTGATACTCACAAGCCAGATAGAAGGAAAAATAGACAGAGGAAGGCAGCGGATAACATATTTGAAGGGCCTGATCAGGTGGATGATGAAACGAGGGCTGCGTGGTGTAACAGGAGAAAACATATTAAGAGCCATCAGAGATAGAGTGACGTGGAAAGCCATGATCGCCTACGTCCTAAAGGGACAGGGCTCATAGAAGAAGAAGAAGAAGAAGAAGAAGAAGAATGATTATATTCAAATCGATCTTTCTCTGCACAAATTCTTGCCTCCTCAGATTATTTCACAATGAACATTTTTCTTCTTCTATGTGTCACTTCCATTCAGGACGTAGGCGATCATGGATCTCCTCAACTTTCCATCCCTTGTCACTCATAACAGTTTTTCTTCCTCTGCTAAGGCTTTCCCCACGACCATTCAGCTATCCATTTACACAAGATCGTCGGGTTATTGTTTTGCTCTCACCTTTTCTCTCAACATGCACTGTGATGGTTGTTTTCAAAGCCCTCGACTCTCATTCTCTTTTCAAGAAATTTCAGCTAATCTTCCTGATTTTTTTATCGAAGTCGTCTTTTTATTTTTTACATTTTCTTTAAGAATTTCGTGTTGCTATTTCACTCAGTTCATGGAATTTTCAGTATCCTTCTTGTTGTGAATTCTGGGAAAAGAACCACACAAAATAATGAACAACAAAAACAGATATGGAGATAGAAAAGTAGCTTATATTGAACGTAATATACAAACTTGAACGCAGGTTAGTAAATCCAGGAATATTATTAGTAAGAAATAAATATATACAATTCTTGAAGTGAAGTATACCCGTGTATATTATTCTAGCTGAGAGGAGCTCAGAGCTAGTCTGACTTCTGACAAGGTAGGCTCTGCGTAACTTCGGTATCTCTCGGTAACTTACGTATCAGTTCCGGTACGCTCTGACAACTCGCACGGATCTCTACGATTACTCTCAACTCTATGGCAGCTGTATATGTACTCTCAGTCGAGTCCATTATCATATACAAAGGGGAGATCCTACACACTTCTGTCGAGCAAAAATGTCAGTTCTGAGTTCCCAACATTCACTAGGATATAAAAGGATTGACATCAAACCGCTTCTTGCTTAGCGTTTGGAATACTTCATTCATTCAATGCATATTCGCATCTTAGTGTCGCATTTTTTACCCCCGTCTCAGATATTTAAACTCCCACACCAGCGTGGTATTTATATATCCAATCCATAAGTAGCATCTTTGGTCTTTTCTCCTCTTGATTATCATCCTTTCTGTCATCTTGCAGCTGATAGTCATTTTTCTCGCTTTCTTTTACCACACTACCTAAGAAGTCCTGTAGTTTTGTTTCTATCTTTTCCGTCAACACAGTATCATCTGCGTCTCTAATATTCTTAAGATTACGCTCGCCGATAATAATTCCTGTTGCATTAGGATTGCCTCATTTTAGATGCTGAATATATCTGGGAAGAAAATACATCCTTGACTCACTCCGATGACTATTTTTGTTTAGAACAACTCCTCAGATATTCAAACTTCCGTGTGCGTTGTCGTGCAGAGGATATCAACTCGGAACGATAAATCGGGGAACAGAGTTCGAATTCCAGTTGAATTCCTTGCATTCAATGTCGCACAAATACCACTGGAAAAAGTTTTAATCCGTCTCTGGGTTAAGTAATAGGACAGATTGGGTTCTTTAGCCTTATTCTGCAACCAGTCTATCGCAGAAAGCAATGGCAACCTATTGCGGGATAATCTTCTGCTCAGTCAGTCATGTCTCCTTCGAGACATGATCGCCCAAAGCGTGTATCACGTATGTCACTTAACTCTCTAACTGAATATAATAATTGAAATCATGATTGAGGCATAAAGTGGAGGATCATTTTTATATTGTTATGAAGTAATAAACTGATCCCCCACTAATTATACTTAAAATAATAATGTAATATAATCTATCTCTTCTTCCTAGAGCTATCTGTTAAATGACAAGACAGATTGGGTTCTATAGCCTTGGCTGGCAAACAGTCTCCCGCAGAAAGCAATGGCAACCTACTGAGGGATAATCTTCTGTCCAGTCAGTCATGTCTCTTTCGAGACATGATGGCACAACCGTGTATCACGTATGGCACTTAACTGACTGACTAAATATCTAATACTTGAAAACATAATTAAACTATTACTGGACATAAAGTAGGGGATCAATTTTCTATTGTTATGATGTAATAAACTGATCCCCCACTAATTACTACTTATTAATATAATAATATATTCACCAGTCTACCGCAGGAAGCAATAGCAACCAACTGCGGGATAATCTTTTGCCCAGTCAGTCATATCTCTTTCGAGACATGAACGCCCAACCGTGTATCACGTATGGCTTTTAACTGACTGACTGACTGACTTGTTTGATGTTGCCATCTCGAATTCGTACTTCCTACCTTGGGATTTATTTTCTCTTGCTGAGACCTATACTTTCTCTTCTCGGACAGTTGATGGCACAGACTTTTTTTTTTCTATCTTGTCTAGAAGGTCCTGTAATTTTCTTTCTATATGTTCCATCAACACAGTATCATCTACGTATCTTATATTGTTAAGAATAAATTTGCTGATAATAAATCCTTGTAAGATCTCCAGTTTCTTTATTCATACACTAGCAGTATAACCCGGAGTTGCTCGGGTGTAATGAAAGCTTTAAAAATAATCCATGGTCCTGGAGATCAGACTCTTTGGACGTTGACACAAAAGACTAAAAAGCAATAGTTGTTTCCAGTTAAAGCGAAACCGTAGACTGAAAGAAAAATGAATGGATGTAACTCAAATTTGATTTCCTGGTATCGATATCAAATAAGTTTTTTCGTCGAAAACTGAATTTTGAAGGCTAAATAAGTCCTCTGAGTAAATGGTATTATGGCTGAGACTAAGAACTACAATAATACCTACTTAGAGCCAAACCCGAAGCAAAACCTAAAATAAAAGGGCTGAAAAAATACAGACATACAGGCAGATAAACAGACACACACATACATCTTGCCTTTTATATATATATATATATATATATAATCGATTTTCTGCACTATTGTAAGAACTGCAATCTTGAAACTTCTGAATATCATTTCTTATGTCTTTGTCTATGAGTGCATAACATCTGATTAAATCGGTCCACTCTTTCTATAACCCGATTGTTTTGATTATTGATTTTCGATATTTATCCGGGGGTACCTCGACACATAACCTAGCTAAGAACACTCGCCGACCCTTATAGTTCAACTGTGTAAATTTTCAAGAAAACCGGTTCAGCCGTTTCGGAGTCTATAGGTAACGGACACACACACACACACAGACACACACACAAACACACACACAGACACACACACAGACAAAGTTCCATTTATAAATAAGTTTAGATATGAAGCCATTTTAGAATGTATTTTGTAATTTTATATCTCTTTATATCTCTTTAGGCAGCCTTGGTATAACAAAACAAAATATTGTGGAGAACTTACTGAGTGCAACTCGAAAAGAAGTAAACAGATAAACTCAATCTATTCAGTTGTCATTGAATGAGAATGGGTCACCTTTTCACCGTCACTTTCACATGGACTAACGACATAAATTATTCAAATCTATCCTGCACATTTACAAATCTACCATCCGCCCGTGCATTGAATACTGCTGCCATATCTGGTCGGGTGCCCCTGCTGTTCTCCTCGGGCTTCTCGATAAGGTTCAGAGGAGGGTCTGTAATGTGATAGATACCGACTTGGCAGACCGCCTGCAGTCTCTCTCCCACCGGCGAGACGTGGCTTCGCTGTGTCTCTTCTATAAATACTTTCACGGCTTCTGCTCCGATGAACTTAGATCACTGGTGCCCCCTAAATACGAATTCGCACGAGATACTAGATTAGCAACTAGATCCCACCCTTTTACAGTGAAACCGATAAAATGCAGCCGTAACTTCTACTCCAACAGTTTCTTTCCTCGCACTTCCCGACTGTGGAATTCTCTTCCAAACGATTGCTTCCCCGACGGCTACAATCTCCAGGAGTTTAAATGTAAGGTCAATACACACCTCCTAACACACTAACCTGCTCCCATTCTATCAAGCACTCTTCCCATCTGCCCGACACTCATCCTCGCTATCCTTACTCATCTATCACCTTTCTCCTGACATTCCCTATGTCTATCCACTCCTTCTCTTTACCTTCCCCTATGTAGCCCCATGCGCAATAGTGGCAGTGGAATGCCTTGCTTGGGGGTGAGATGATTAAAAAAAAAAAAAAACATCTTGTGCATTTTTTAAATTATATTTTTAGAAGCATCTCACCGCCCACATCTTTCTTTTGAACCCTCCACCCCAGAAGACACTGCTTCTCTTTTTGTCACTCCTGGCTATCGGCGTCGAATGAGAGATTACAAAGCTTCGACATAATTACGCATAACGCGACTGAGTAGATAATGGCGATGCCGACTGACAAGTCTCCAGAATCGTTTTTGTTTTAAAAGTTGAAAAAAATACTAGGAAAAATAAGAATCTTTAAAATTAAAAACGAAATAATCCTATCTTCCGTGTCTCGCATGTGAATTGCGTCTGTTAAAATGCATTTTCTTTTAACTGGTATATATAGTTTTTGTTTAACTCGTAAGATGATATTTGTAAGAAACACAGATTCCCAAATCTACAACTGTCCGTAATTTGGTGACTTCAATATCCCTCATGGCAAGTGGACAAATTCACCGATCCTGCTGGTGTCTGCACGCTGAATCTTTCAATCACTCACGCAAGTGGTGGATTTCCCATCGCTTTCCCCAGCAACCATGAGGTACAAACTTCTCTTCTAGATCTTTTCCTTACTTCTATCACTGACTCATTACATGTAATGCCGATCTGCTCTCTGGACAACTCTGATCATGATGTGATGTCTGTAAATATTTCTTTTCACTCCTCATTAATCAAGGAACTTCCTACCAGCCGAATATCTAACTGATATCATCAAGCGGACTAGGACTCGTTACAAGATTTCTTTTGCGATGACTCTGAACAGAATCTGTAGTCATGACTGCGCCTCTGAGGTCTCTTCTTGTGTGAATGCTGGCATCGATGCTTTCATCCCAACTAGGAAAGTCCGACTTAAATCTCATTCATCTCGGTTCTCTCCTTCTTGCTCGGCTGCCATCGTCCCCAGTAATCACTTCTTCCAGTTTTACCAAAACAACGAGTCAGATCACAATAGCGGCCTCTTTGTCTCTTATCGTAATGAATAAAAATGTGTCGAAGATGTTGTTTGCTAATAGCATTTTGCAATTTAGCTCCAAAGGCTACTGGCGGCGCTGTTCTGTAAAATTATGTTGAATAACAGCAAACTCTTGATCTCTCCTCTAATCAATCAATTCGAAGTCCTCATAGCCACAGAAGACAAGATTGAATTCCATCTCCACACTTGATTTATCTGGAGTACACACATTTAATTTTTCGCCTAGAACTGGGGCTCAACTAAATAATATATATATAAAACTTAGTCTCTGAACTTGTTGTGGGGTAGTTTTTGCACTGAAGGTAATAATCGTGCTATGTTTGTTTCTAATCGACTTAACGCACCCAAAAAGTTAGGAACTTGGTAATCTTCTACTGAAAGCTGACTCCTTAGTATTCAGCTAACTGCCGATTAATATCAGCTGCCTTAGTCCAACGATGTCCAAACTGGAACTTACTAACAGATCTAGTGAACTCCAATAGAACTCTAAAGAACTCTTTAGACTCTCTAAAAACTCCTACGAAATTCCCAAAAACTGCTCGAGTTAACTTCCTGTTAACTCTTATTAATATAGGAGGGAAAGTTCATTATCTGAGGAATAGGTGTGTTTCACCATAATAGATCTCTAGCATCATTTCAAAGCTTGACTCCCGTAAGGCAAGCAGGGTGGGGAATTCTAATCGTCATTCTAAAGAAATGTGCACTTGAAATGGCTCCTGTCCTCTTCAAACTCTTTAACTTTTGACACAGTGCTTCCTGAATTCTAGGTTAGTATCTATGTACCACTATTTTGTCGTCGAAATTCTTAAATATTACCTCCTCTTCTGATCTAATAGTTTCTTTTCTAACATTTACCGCTTGTTAAACTCTTTTCCGTTTACTTATTTCCTGAAAGCTACCATCTCCAAAAGTTTAAATGAAACTCAACGTCTTTTCTAGCACTTACCGCTTGCTAAACTCTCTTCCGTTTGCTTATTTCCTGAAATCTCCAATCTCCAAAAGTTTAAATGCAACGTCAATTTCCATCTTATATCTTCTTGATTCTTATTCTTTTTCTATTCTTTCTTCGACATCTTGTTTTTTTATATCACTGTTCCCCTATGCACACCAGTGGCTGTTCTCCTTACTTGAAGTGAAATAATTGTAAAAGATTATTCTGTCTTTCTAACAGAGAAATGATACCCTTAAAATGGTTGAAGAATGCATCGGCCAAAACGCAATTATGGATCCAGCAATAATCGGAATATTGATCTTCAAATTAGAGGATGATGTAAGAATATTTTATCAATTTTACTTAGTAAACGAGTAAGATTAATAAAATGTAAGTTTTTGAAATGGTAGATACTTTATATTTAGCAGCGGAAAACTGAAATTTGCTTTGCAGACATACGAAGGTTTACAAATATAAGTTGATAAATAAAATTTTTCAAATATTTTTAACAAAAATATCGTTCGATAGAGTTTATTTAATAACTTTCTGAAGAATATATGAGTTTTCTAGACTATGAATAAGATTTAAACCTTAAATATAAATCGAATATAAAAATTATTTTTAAATATATATAATGAAAATTAATCTCGTATTTTTTTTTTAAGTTATGAGATTGATTAGCCCTCCTCTGTGCCATATTTTTATAAATGTCTTCTCTGTCACTTTTTATTCAGTTTTATGCTTTTTCATCTTTGAATCCAACTAGAAATCTACAAATACACAACTAGAGAACCGAGTTCGAATTTCACCATGGCCGATTGGCCAGTGAGGTGACTCTCTTGTGTTATTGGCCTGCGCTAGCGAATCTTGCCTGGTACACCATTAGTGCAATTCAGATTGATGCTTTGCTTTGAGCTTCTTCCAGTCAGTTAAACAATTACTGCCAAGATGTATCGTATCTAAATTACCAATATCAAAGCGGCTATTAAAAAATGTCCGATTCTTGCAAATTGTAAGGTGTTATTTTTCACCATGACAACGCAAGATGGAATATTGCAAAACAAACCATGAAGAGTAAAAATGGTAAATCCTTTAGCACCAATCGTGTTCTTGACTTGGTTCCTTCGGATTTTCATTTGTTCTGGAATCACAAGGTTTTGTTCAACTCGTGATATAATTTTCAGTCTATAACACACTAGATATCATCATCAAAACAGACACAAGTGGGAAATTGCAATTATATTAACAATGAAAATCACGAGCTTTTGCAATGATCTGATATACTGTAGGATTAGTTCGAAAGAAATTTTCATCAGCAGATATTGAAAATCAATAGAATAAACAAGTCATCAGGGAACAGATAAATTTGATTTACTCATCTAAATCTATATGTCTGGATTGAAAAGAATTGGGTGAATTGTGTGAAGAGGTAGGTGTTAAGAGCTGATAAGAATAAAATGCAAAAACGTCTGTAGAGGCGTTCACTGGATTTATCATCGGTTCTTCGTGGCAAATTAGGCCTCTGCTGAGCTGTCTGATATTGAAATTTTTCTCCAATTTTTGCACGCTCGAATTCTGTAGTTCCCTAATATGTTCCCTCTATCTGTGTATGGAAATTCACAGCTTTACTTTACCTTGACTGGATACCAATCAAGACTTAAGCGTCCTGTATCTGCTACTGTTTAAAGGATAACTGAATGGAAGGAGATAGATTTTTATTATTTCACACGATTATTTGACCGAAAATAAATGTAACGAAATGGGGTCGAATTCCAACATGGCTCGCTGGTTTCTCGTTCCAAACCGTTAAATAAAACGTTGACGTCTAAAAACAAATCTTACTTGCAACTGAACGATGGATGGTATCAATACCAAAAATAGCAGAAATCGTTGCAAAAACAAACACCAGTGTCAAGTTGCGATCATTTTATATTAACAATAAAAATCTTACACAAACTTTTACAATGATCTGATATAACCCAGTTTGTATAAGCGATAATTTAACGCCAGTCACTCAGTTAAGTGCCGTACGTGATACTCGCTTGGGTGATCATATCTCGAAAGAGACATGACTGACTGGGCAGAAGATTATCCCTCAGTAGGTTGCCATTATTTCCTGCGGTAGACTGCTTGCGAACCAAGTGTATAGAACCCAACCTGTGCAATCATTTCATTCATAGCTAGAGGGGAAAGAGATGTATTATATTATTAAGTAGTAATTAGTGGTTGATCAGTGTATTACTTCATAACAATATAAAACTGATCCCCCACTTATGCCCAATAAAACCTTTAACCATGTTTCCAACTATTATATTAAGTCAGTCAGGTAAGTTCCATACGTGATACTCGCTTGGGCGATCATGTCTCGAAAAAGACATGACTGACTGGGCAGAAGATCATCCCTCAGTAGGTTGCCTTTACTTTCTGCGGTAGACTTGTTGCCAACCAAGGCTATAGAACCCAACCTGTCCTGTTATTTGACTCATAGCTAAGTGTGGAAGAGATGTATTTTATTATTAAGTAGTAATTAGTGGGGGATCAGTGTATTACTTCGTAACAATTTAAAACTGATCCCTTACTTATGCTAAAGAAAACCCTTAACAATGTTACCAACTATTATATTCAGTCGGTCAGTTAAGTTCCATACACGCTTGGGCGATCATGTCTCGAAAAAGAGTGACTGGGCAGAAGATCATCCCTCAGTAGGTTGCCATTACTTTCTGCGGTAGACTGGTTGCCAACCAAGGCTATAGAACCCAACCTGTCCTGTTATTTGACTCATAGCTAAGTGTGGAAGAGATGTATTTTATTATTAAGTAGTAATTAGTGGGGGATCAGTGTATTACTTCATAACAATATAAAACTGATCCCTTACTTATGCTAAAGAAAACCCTTAACAATGTTACCAACTATTATATTCAGTCGGTCAGTTAAGTTCCATACGTGATACACGCTTGGGCGATCATGTCTCGAAAAAGAGTGACTGGGCAGAAGATTATCCCACAGTAGGTTGCCATGACTTTCTGCGCTTGCCAGCCAAGGCTATAGGACCTTATATTTAATCCATAACTGGACGGAAGAGACGGATTAATCCTTTTTACAAAGGGTATTTGCACGTAATTGAATGCAAGGAATTTAACGTAACTCACAGAATTATCTTTTCCTTTAACCGTTTCACTCCAAGCAAAGCAGGATTGTCAATAGTGCGCAGCAGGGTTACAGTTAGAGAAAAGACTGGTTACAGGTGGTGTTGAAAAAAAGGATAAAAGATGAACGGGATTCAGTGAGATCGAAGATGGCAAGTGGCGTTTTTATTTCCATTTTTGGAGATTGTGGCTCTCAGAGAAGCGAAAAACGGAAGGCGGTTCTACAGGCGGGAAGTGCAATAAAAAACCTAATGGAGTAGAAATGGCCATTGCATTTAACTATTTCAACGGTATAAGGGTGGGACCTAGATGCCAATCTAGTAGCACATAGGATCGGGGAACCAGATTAAAAAAGCTCGTAATACCTGTTGCTATACACATATTTGTGAAAAACACAGAGGGAAGCATTGTCAGGTCAAAGAGAGAGTGACTTCAGTCGAAATTCCAGATCAAGCCGGATTACATTGCAGATATTTGTTTTATTTGTGCTGAGGAGCTCGAGATGAATAGCGGGAGCACCCGACCAGATATGGCAACAGTATTAAATGCACGGACAAATGGTAGATTTATAAATGTGCAGGATGTATTCTGATGAGAACCTCAAGATGAATAGCAGGAGCATCCGATCAAATATGGCAACAGTATTAAATGCACGGACAAATGGTAGATTTATAAATGTACAAGATGGATTCAGACGAGAAAAAATATCTGGCCCGCCACAGAGACCCAACCATTTAAACAAACGAATACCTTTGGCGTTTGTCGTACGTTAGTGTACTCGAAATATATTCTTAACTGCAACATATGATTAGAAATGAGGATGATAAATTCGACATTACAATTGATTCGCGAAGATCGAAAGACTTACAACTCTACTTATTTCATCGAGATTCATTTTCTTCTTTGTCATTAAATGCATTAGTTTTTTGTCGGCCATTTTGAGTAAAACAAGCATTTTATTATCTGTTTCACTAATTATATCTGTCAGGAGAAATTCTTCATTGTTAGTATCAAATCAGTTAGTAAAATTCAGTACAACCGGTAAGATTATTAAATATTGAAGAGAATTTCTTTCATCTTGGAACTGTTTTCTTTTCGAATATCACAAATTGTTATTCTACGACCAATAAGAAAGAAGTCATGCTGTCGATAATATTGAACTCTATGAAAATACCTCTAAAACTAAATTCCTAGTCTTCAAACAGCAAGGTTCAATACAAACCGTCTCAGGTGAAGCAATAAAATATATAAAACCTTTTACATACCTAGCATGTAAAAATTCGCATAACTAAAGCCTGGATCGCTTAGAAATATCATGGATGTTATCAAGAAATCTATTTTACCAAAAATAGATATACCTTCGAACCATTGTAAACGTTTTTTTAATGTGTGGTACCACTGCCTGGTGGTGCAATTTATATCAGTTCGGAACGAGAAATCGGAAAGCCGAGTTCAAATTCCAGTTGAATTCATTGCATTCGCTTACACACAAATACCATTGGGAAAGGTATTAATCCGTCTCTTCCCACCATTTATGGATTAAATATCAGAACAGGCTGGGTTCTATAGCCTTGGCTGTCAACCAGTCTACTGCAGAAAGCAATGGCAACCTACTGCGTGATAATCTTCTGCCCAGTCAGTCATATCTCTTTCGAGACATGATTGCCCAAGCGTGTATCACGTATGGCACTTATCTGACTGACCACTGTCTGGACATTGGATAAAACCTCTGAGTCAATTAAATGACAGCTCTATGAACGCATGCCTGAATTTCTGCAATCTTACGCGAACGCAGAAAGCTCTTTGCAGGAAACTCCTGGCAAGTCAAGCAAGAACCCCTGAGTGAACTACCTTTTCTGGAAACCTAACCTTAGAGTAATAAGTGTTTCTAGCCTACCAAGCACCTATCTTGGCCAGCAACAGAATACCTCCCTAATGACCTTGATGTAGGACCGTGATATTTGGTTTGATAGACCCATGAAATTCCGAGACAATGCGACTGAAATGGATTATTATTAAAAATAGGTTTCTGACGTGATTTAATCTTCTATCCTGTATCTGTAGTAGCATTCCAAAGCATAACGCCTCGTTATTAATTAGGCTAAAGCAGCCCAATCTATATCACTTTTAATTGGAGTAGATAGACTAAACTATCGCCCGGTTCACACTCCACCCAAGTCTATTGAACAGGTGTAGAGGCTCATACCTTGTTCCCTGTTTAGGATGTGGTTTCCGGCTTTCTCTTTTCCAATCTTTTTACTCTTTTCTTTTTTTTTTTCTTTTTTTTCAATTAGAGTAGGGAGACTAAACTATTGCCCGGTTCACACTCCACCCATGTCTATTGAACAGGTGAAGAGGCTCATCTCTTGTTCCCTGTTTAGGATGAGATTTCCGGTTTTCTATTTTCCAATCTTCTCACATGTTTTTCTTTCTTTTTTTTTTCAATTGGAGTAGATAGACTAAACTATCGCCCGGTTCACACTCCACCCACGTCTACTGAACAGGTGAAGAGGCTCATCTCCTGTTTCCTGTTTAGGATGCGGTTTCCGGTTTTCTCTTTGCCAATCTTTTTACTATTTTCTTTTTTTTCAATTGGAGTAGATAGTCTAAACTATCGCCCGGTTCACACTCCACCCATGTCCATTGAACAGGTGAAGAGGCTCATCCCTTGTTTCCTGTTTAGGATGTGGTTTCCGGTTTTATCTTTTCCAATCTTCTCACATGTTTTTCTTTCTTTTTTTTCAATTGGAGTAGATAGACTAATCTATCGCTCGGTTCACACTCCACCCACTTCTATTGAACAGGTGAAGAGGCTCATTCCTTGTTCCCTGTTTAGGATGCAGTGTCCGGTTTTCTCTTTTCCAATCTTTTTACTCCTATGTTGCCCCCTGCACATCAGTGGCGTCACCGCCTTGCTAGGGGTGATATGATTAAAAAAATATATATATCATCCATAGAATTTGACTATTTTTATTGATTGGTCTACTCTACCATGATGTTGTTGTTTAATTAAAATTCAAATCAATATGTGAAATGGTTTTTAAATTTTTCAAAATATTGCCGTTAATGCTATTACTCATGTAGTGAAAAGGTAAGAATAGTTCAAATATCATATAACATACCAAACCTAAAACAACCAGGTGAAGTGACAGGGTTGACGCGGAATTACTCCCGACTGTTCAATGACGATTCACCTAATCTCACGCCTATATCCGATTTTGAAAGTGTAGAATCGACAAGCATGAGAGAGGTAGTTATATAAACAACCACCTCAGAGAGGAGATGGGCAGTCGCTTAAACATTACTGTTCGAGTATATAAGATTCACGTTGAAATCAAGGGTGACGATGGTCATTCAGATATACAGTAACTGAGGAAACACTGGAATTAAAACGTTATTGATATGTGAGTGATTACGTTCAGTTCATGACACCACTTTTTGGTCAGAAAATGGCTGCATATTTAAAAAAATGTTCGATTACATTGTAAACTAAATTATCCAATAATTCATGAGTATTAATCTAAAGAACAAACAATTGACCATTTAATAATTATGAATTTTATTTTTAAGTTCAAAATAACATCAAAATCTCTTTTCACTGCCATCAGAAGAGTCTGAATGTTGCAGCTGTATCTAAAGTAAAAATATTAGTCAATTCAAAACAAAATAATTAAATAAAACTTGAAGAAGGAATTTACTCTATCATCTGCAATAATTGTCACAAAATTACCTAGGAGAAACGTCAAGAAATCAAAATAAAAGACGATATGAACACAAAAGGGACCTCTTATAAAACAACATATTAAATGTATAAGTTGCTCACCGTAATGAGACTAACCACAATATTTATATAAAAAATGCTACTCTGAACAAAGGAGAAAGCAATTTGCTAAGATGGAAATGTTTACGGAGCGTCTTGATTGCTAGATTATCCATAATAAATTTTCGTCAAGGCTCTTACAACATTTCACAATTTCACAATTCCTGGCAGATTTTCTATTATCACATGAAGGTCAGTAAGGAAAAAAACATAAAAGAAGAAAATCTACATGAAACTGACGAGATTTTATGAATAAGCACATGAAGAACGGAAAGATAATTAAAAATTTTCTAATCCGTAGCATCGCTTGTTCGTAGGCACTAACAAAACCAAACTCAGTTCAATAAATTTCTGAACAAATAAAAGCTAAACAAAAATATATTTTCCGAAATACTCATCTTGATAAATAAAAAGAAACATACTGTGGCCTCTGGGTTTTAATTTCAAAGTACACTTTTATATTTACATACGATCTATCCCTGGTATTTAACAATTTAATCAGTAATTATTGCAAACCTTAAAACTATATTTTATCATAAAACTTTTCTAACCCAAATCTGCCTCGTAGCGTAATCTATACTGCAGGCCAAATGAACGGCTTCCTAACAAGGAATTGAGTCTCCCTTTAAATATATCGCGTGAAAATTGGAACTATCACATAAATATCGAGGACTTCACATGAAGCTTTAAATTGCAGAATTGTAGCAACATGGAAGTAATATTTTTGCTAATCTATATATATAATGGTTGTTACAATGTTTTTAAATTCATAGTATCACTACACAAAAATGTTTCATGTTTCGAAGCCAGCCCATTGTGTTTTTGGATTCTTCCTCAGATGATTTTTAGAAATGAGAATTATTTATTTGAAAAGCCAGTTTATTTGTGTTGGATTTGTTATTTTTGGGTGTTAGAGGGGCTGGTCTGCATTTTGAGTTCTGTTTTTAAGGTCTTAGGGTTAAGTGTTTGTTTTTGGCAGAGTTCAGGATAGGTTAATCTATTAATCTTGAGAGGGCTGATGCTGCTGGCGCCTTGCGTGTTGTTATTTGGTTTAGGGGTTGGTAGGTGCTGTTTTGTTTTGGGGTTGGTTTCTCCTTAATTTAATGTATGTTATTTTGTATTGGGGTGTGTGCTCTTTTGTTTTTTTACTTTTTTATTTTTTATAAAATATATTTTTTATAAAATATAACTTTCATAAAAAATATTTTATAATATTCCATAATATTTAAACTATTTTATAATATTATAAAATATAATATTTTATATTATTTAAGAAATATATTTCTTTTAAAAAATCTATCCTTTATACAACATATTTTATAAGTATAAAATATATTGCTGCCATATCTGGTCGGGTGCCCCTGCTGCTCTCCTTGGGCTTCTTGACAAAATACAAAGGAGGATATGTAACGTGGTTGATACTGACTTGGCAGGCCGGCTGCAGCCGCTCTCTCACCGGCGTGATGTGGCTTCCCTGTGCCTCTTCTACAAGTACTTTCATGGCTACTGCTCCGATGAGCTTAGATCATTGGTGCCGCCTAAGCACGAATTTATACGAGATACTAGATTAGCAACTAGGTCCCACCCTTTTACAGTTAAACAAATAAGATGTAACCGTAAATTCTACTCCAACAGCTTCTTTTCTCGCGCTTCCCGCCTGTGGAACTACCTTCCACAACTCTGCTTTCCGGACAGTTACAATCTCCAGGTGTTTAAATGTAGGGTCAATAGACACCACCTATCGCACTAACTCCCAATTATTCTCAGAACACTCTCATCTATCCAACCCTCATTCTCGGTATCCTTGCCCACCTATCACCCACCCTCTGACATTTCCTATATTTAATCATCCTTTCTCCACTCTACGTAGCCCCCTGCGCAGTAGTGGCAGTGACATGCCTTGCTCGGGATGAAACGCTTATAAAAAAAAAAATATATTTTTTTTTTTATTTATTCATCTACTATTCTGTTGCAACTGCATTATTTTTTGTTGGTATTGTATAGAGTTTGTTTTCTTTTTCTGTTTATTTATAGGGTTGGTTTTGTGGTTTTTTTGTACTTTGGGGGTGGTTCTGGTTGGGTTTTTTTGTTTACTTAAATTTAAGCGAGAAATATTTGCGATGTTTGCATATTACTGCTAATTCGTCTCTACGGTTTAATAAATCGTTGCTGTTAGGGTACTGGAGAATATGTAGTTTTTCACTTAGACATAAAGGGCAGATGTCATTAAGTGAGTTGCAAGTTCTAGTTTTTTCTAGGATTTTATATATAAATTTTTAGCTAGTAAATTTGAACCCCACGACTAATTACTGAGCCTTATAGATTCCTTCTTTCTTCTTTTTTTATATCTAAATATCTAAATATTTAACATGTAAGAATCTGTAGACAAACTTTTAGTCCCCATTTTTCCCTGCACCTTTATATATATTATTTTGTTTTTGTAAAGATTCTTATTTCCATTTTGTTGGTCATAACAATTTCACTCATTTAATTCCTTGGGCTTTGTTATAAATGTATATGTATTTTTTTTATTTTTATTTTTATTTTTTTCTTATTTATTTTTAATACTAAATCCAATTTACTTTTTACACATAAATATAGTTTTGGTTAACTTTTACCAGGGCCCTTACAATAAAAATAAATATAAAAATAAAACAAAATATAATAATTTCGTTCCTTTCGTACTAAGACACCTTTAATTAGTTACGTTAAGTTTTCAAAATAATTAGTATTTAACTCGTGAATTGCGAACATCCTTTAGCTTTTTAAGTGAATTATATTCGGGAATGTGTGTTTGTGTGTATGTGTGTGTATGTGTTTGTGTGCTTGTGTGTGTGTTTATATATATGTGTGTACACTTGTAGAATTAATCTACTGTTAAAGTTAATATTTTATTTTTATTATTATTTATATTTTAATTTAAATCTAAAATTTGAAATTTATATTTAAATTTAGATTTGTATGTCAAAAGTTTTTTTTATAAAATTTGTCCTATTTATTTAAACATAAAATCGCTTTGGTATAGTTTGTTTCAACACGAATGATAACAATTTTGCTTGCTTCTATGGAAAAAGATTTTTTTTCCTTTTTTTCTTAGCTTAATTCGCTTTTTCTTTTTTCCTTTTCTTTTTTCTTTTGCCTTCCGATCCCCGTACAACTTCTAGTCGCCCAGACATGACTAAATTTCAACTTTTAAAGTCTCAACTCAGTTGAGGGAAATAGGGGCTTCTAAAAATAGACATGTCTGTCTGCATCCCTGTTTACTTCTTTAAATTATTAATCCCATCCCTTTTAATTTTCTGTGATGAAATTTGTTTCGACTTCTGCCGGTATAATTTTTTTTTTGTCATTTGAATTTGTTGCAATAAATTTTCGTTGCTGAAGACGCGAGATTGTTCTCGTAGAAATTGCTATTCAACGAATTTGAACATCGAAATTTTGTTTTATATATATATATATATATACACATGTTGTGTGTGTGTGTGTGTGTGTGTGTTATCATTACGATTGTGCACTATGCCGAGGAGGATTTTAAAAAGAATCCATTT
>JBBBDQ010002446.1:1397500-1635000 GCA_037127315.1 Ascarosepion bandense | reverse complement strand
GTTCTCATTTGGATAATTTCTGTTCGTCTACGCTTTAGAAAGCACCGGTCAAGGATAAAGGGTAACACGTGGTTTTGAGGTGGGAGGGGGATACAACTCTGATATATTTCAAGACAATTACATTTTAAATTACACATATTTTATAAACAGTGTATAATAATAATAATAATAATAATAATAATAATAATAATAATAATAAACTACAAAAGAATTGCTTTTGGTACATGGAACGTCAGGACACTTAACAATTGTGGAAAACTAGAGAATATCAAGCAGGAGATGGACAGACTGCATATGCGAAAACAGATGGCCTAACAATGGAGACCTCAGTAGTGACACCCACAGGATAATTTTTGCAAGAGGTAAAAACAACGAAAAAGGGGTCGGTTTAATACTAGACAAAGAAGTGATGAAATGCGTTCTTGGATACTGTCAGCTTTCGGAGAGTGTCCTCTTGGTTACACTGCAGGGACGGCCCTTCAACATAGCTATCATAGTAATTTATGCGCCGACAACTCAAAGCACTAAGGAAAAAATAGAATCATTCTACTCCATACTGGTCTCAGTGCAAAAGTCAAGAAATTAGGATCATAATGGGTGACTTGATTGCCAAGGTAGGTAAAGAGAGAGAGAAGGAGACAAGACCAGCAACTTTGGACGAGGGGATCAAAACGAACGAGGAGAAAAATGGGTCCAATGTTGCACAGCAAATGACAAGGTAATTACTAACACCTGATTTCAAGAACACCCACGACGTCTATGGACATGTGGGAAGCCCAGGAGACGACACGAAGAACCAAATAGACTACATAACTATAAACAAGAGATTCAGGAACGCGGTGGTTCAATGAAAAACATATCCAGGTACCGACTGCGGAAGTGACCATGTCCCAGTTATCTGCAAATTAAGGATAAAACTCCGGAGAATGAAGAAGCCCAGCACATCACCAAGGCTGCAATACAACACGCATGTGAATGACATCACCCTGCAGAAAGAATACATTAACAGCGTGAGATAGAAATATGAAGAACAAACTGGAAAAGGACACTCAAAATGGGACTCACTAAAGGAAGTAATCGTGATCTCAGCGAACAACATTGCCCCAAAGGAAATCAGACGCAGAAGAAAAAACGAGTGGATGACTGAAGAGATTCTCCACATGATGCAAAGGAGACAAATAATAACGCCAAGACATGGAGGAGAGTACAGGAATCTCCACAGGGAGATAAGGAACAAATGCAGACAGGCTAAAGAGGAATGGCTCAATAACAAATGCGCAGAAATAAGGAGACTGAGCAGGACCAATAAAGCAGAGATGCATAAAGAGATAAGAGAACTGACAAGACAAAAAACTTACTCCTCAACAGAATGCATAAATCAAAGGATGGTACAATCATATTGGAGATAGAAGAAATACTCCAGCAATGGGAAGAATATATAAAGGTTCTTTTTTGCGACAGGGGAGAACAACCAAGAATACACAAGGAGAAAAATTTGGATAATAATAGAAATCGAATGCAAGACACAAACACAAAATCCGAAGTGGGGGCTGCAATGGCCAAACTGAACAGAAACAAAGCAGCTGGTCTAGACGGTGTCGTAATAGAGATACTAATAGCCCTGGCAGAATATGGCGTAGAAAAAAATGCCGACATAATAAACGCAATTTATAATAGTGGAATAATACCAGACAACCTATGCGAGTCGATATTTATAGCACTGCCGAAGAAACCAGGTGCAAACGAGTGCAAACTACACAGAACTATGAGCTTAATGAGTCACATTACACAACTGATTGTCAGATTCCTGATGAATAGAGCGACAAGCAGAATCAGGCCAGAGATAGGACAAGAACAGTGCGGGTTCGTCAAAGACACTGGAACAAGGAACGCCATATTTATGATTAGGATGCTCTCCGAAAGGGCAACACAAATGAAGAAAGATTTTTACCTATGTTTTATTGATTATGCAAAGGCATTCGACAAAATACGACACAAAGAAATGATGGAGATGCTCAGCAGCCTCGACATTTTTGGGAAAGACATCAAAGTAATCAAGAATCTCTACTGGCAGCAAACTGCCTGCATACGGACAGGTAACGATTTCAAAGATAGAAGGAAGCGTAAGACAAAGATGTGTCTTTTCACCGGATCTGTTCAACTTGTACAGCGAGAATATTTTGAGGACTCTAGATGACATGCCAGGATTTGTTATTGAACAACATAAGGTATTCAGATAGTACAGAGCTGATTACAGACACGGAAAAGAAACCACAAGACCTCCTACAGAAGGTATCAGTGGTGAGTGACAAAAAAGAACTACAAATAAACTTTAAGTAAACTAAATGCATGGTCATCAGCAAGAGGTGCAACCCAAAATGCCAAATACAGGTGAGGGATACTAGAATCAAGCAAGTACAAAAATTTAAATACCCAGGAAGTGTTCTAACAGGAAATGGAAAGTGCAACACAGAGATCCGAAGGCGAATTGGCATGGCAAAGAACGTGTTCCAGAAGCTGAGTAAAGTACTAACACACAGGAAAATTTCACTAGAAACAAAGAAAAAAGTGTTGGATTGCTATGTGATGTCTGTTCTCCAATACGGCAGTGAATGCTTGTCAATATTATCGAAAATGAGGACAAAATTTGAAGCAGCGGAAATGTGGTTCTACAGAAGGATGCTGCAGATATCATGGACCGAGCATGCAAGCAACGATGAGGTTATGGAAAGAATTGCAACAAAAAGGAAATTAATACTGGGCATCAGGAAGAGAGAACTGAAGTTCCTGGGACATGCAATAAGGAAGGAGAGCCTGGAGAACCTGATACTGACTGGCCAGATAGAAGGAAAAAGAGACAGAGGAAGGCAGCGGATAACATATTTGCAGGGCCTGATCAGGTGGATGACGGAACGGGGTTGCCAGGAGTAACAGGAGCAAACATAGTAAGAGCCACAAGGGACAGAGAGACGTGGAAAACCATGATCGCCTACGTCCTGAAGGGATAGGGCACATAAAAAAGAAGGTCTAATCTTTATTAGATTCTCAGCCTTTTTCTGTACGACTGCAGTTCTGTTGACTCATGTCTCTTCTTCATTTCTGGGTGAATGCTCCAGAATCAGTTACCATGTACAATGACCAATATTACATAAGAGTTCAATTATTTTTTCCAAGTTTCTGAGAATGTTTTAAGTTTCTTAATGCGTTACAGAAATGCTGAAATACATTTCTATTATATTTCAATTCGCGTTCGGGTTTTAGTATTCGGGTTTTTGAGTTCGGGTTTTTATGTATTCCATCGTCTGTTAAAACGTTTCCAAGATACTTAAATTCTGTACGTGCTAATTGTTTTTTATTACTTATTTCTCGCATTTCTTGGCTACATTCTGTAGCAGTTCTTTTATTTTCCTTTCTTAGTATGATATTAACCTGCAATTATACAAAAACTGTTTTAGAATTACATCATACAAATGCTCCTTATACATTTTATATGTCCGGGACCAGCGATAATTAGTTATTCATAATTGATTTATTTAGTAATATATGTAAAATGAGATAATTTTAATACTTAGTGTATATTCTATCAGCTTCTTTTCTCGCACTTCCCGCCTGTGGAATTCTCTTCCGCATACTTGCTTTCCTGATAGTTACAATCTCCAAGAATTTATATGTAAAGTCAATAGTCATCTCCTGTCTAACTGATTACATCCTCACTCTCATGCTTTTTCTACATCCACCCCACTCTCTATCCTCTACTACTTTCTTCCTGACACCCCCTGCAACCTCTCAATCCTCATGACTTTCCTCCTATGTAACCCCTGTACAACAGTGGCAGTAAAATGCCTCGCTTGGAGCGATGTGATTATAAAAAAATATATACTATTATAATGTGGGTATAAATTGGGGGATCAATTCTTTATTACAGTCAATATTGGAGTAGATAGATCTATCTATCGCCCGGTTCACACTCCACCCACGTCTATTGAACAGGTTAAGAGGCTCATCCCTTGTTCCCTGTTTCGGATGTGGTTTCCGGCTTTCTCTTTACCAATCTTCTCTCTATTACGTAGCCCCCTGCACATCAGTGGCGTTACCGCCTTGCTCGGGGTGATTCGATTAAAAAAAAAACAAAAAAAAACTAATCCCTCATTTTATGGCCATAGTCATCCTTCTCTTACCCACTTCCTGACACCCCGTATAACCTGTCACTCTTTCTCATAACTTTCCTCCTATGTAACCCTCTGCACAACAGTGGCAGTAAAATGCCTTCTTTGCGGCGACACGATTATATATATATATATATATATATATATATATATATATATATATATATATATATAAATATTGACTTCTTTAGAAGAAAAAGATAAACTTTGAATGTATTCTAGCTTAGAAGAAAACCAATAAATAATTATCCAAATGTTGGAGAATTTTTGTCTTTATTTTCAACTGAAATTAAAGCAAAAATACGACGTTTAGAACGGCTCATGATTAAACATAATAGACATTCATTGTCTCTTATATTTAATAGCATATGTCTAGAAAATTACTTGCTGCCTCGATATACTAAATATATATATATATATATATATATATATATATATATATATATAGACCCATTCGCTCTGAAACATCAACACCATCAAACGAATCTTGTGTGGTATCAAAAGCAGCCTTGCAATTGTAGAATAGCAGAGATCTACGATTATACAAGAATACCTCAATTTCTTCAGGTGGTATGTTGATGAAACCTTTAGCAAAATCTAAATCCTCCGCAGTCTTTTCTTTGTTATGAAGGAATGAAAATCTTTAATATCGTATTTTATGAATACATATTTGCCTTTATGTGATTTTTTTTCATTCTCTGAAACGAAAAGTTTCATTTATTTGTTTTCTTCTATTGGTTTGCTTGGCAAGTCGCGTATCCCTTGTAATATAGTTTGCCTTACCAACTCCGTCTCAGTAGGGTTATTTAGGCGAAATGATGGCCTGTTGAGAAAATTCTTAAATATGGTCCTGTATTGCTTTGGTGCAAGGGATCTCGGCTCGGAATGAGAAAGCGGAGAGCCTAATTCGAATTCCAATGGAATTTGTTGCATTCACTTACGCACAAACATCCTTGGGAAATGTGCAGTGGATCTCGGCTCGGAATTAGAAAGCGGAGAGCCGAGTTCGAATTCCAGTTGAATGCGTTACATTCACTTACGCCTAAATAACCATAGGTAAGGTATTAATCCCTCTCTTCTCCCTCAAAGATGATAGAGTTATGTAGCCTTTTTTGGTATCCACTCCACTGCGGGGAAATCTTCTATCTGGTCAGTCATGGTTCGAAAAAGACATGGTCGCCCAAGTGGTTATCACGTATGGCACTTAACTAACTGATTGTTAAAAAGGCTTGTTTCTGCACAGTATTTGAATTCTATTAGTTACTAGCAGTATAGCCCGACGTTGCTCGGGTATAATGAAAGCTTTAAAACTAATCCATAGTCCTGGAGCTCAGACTCAGCCTAAAGAATATTTGTGTGAAGTTTGGTAAGAATCGGATAAAAATTGTGGATTTGTATAAAGAACATACAGACAGATAAACAGATACACACACTAACATCTTTAATATATATATATATATATATATATATATATATATATTAACGATTTTCTGCACTATTGTAAGAACTGCAACCATGAAATTTCTGAATATCGTTTCTTATGTCTTTGTCTATGAGTGTATCAAATTTGATTAAAATCGGACCTCTCCTTCTATAACCCGATTTTTTCGATTATCGTTTTTTTATATTTATCGGGGGTACGGCGACACAAAACCTAGCTAAGAACACTTGCAGACGCTTATAGTACAACTGTGTAAATTTTCAAGAAAATCGGTTCAGTCATTTCGGAGTCTATAGGTAACGGACACGCACACACGCAGAGACAAAGTTCTATTTATAAATAAGTTTAGATACCTAGCTTAGCCGTGATATATTTATCTTTTTTCATAATATATTCGATGTAAAATATCTTGTTAAAATTGGTGATCTTTTCATGTATCTTTCTGCTCCGCTCACTCTAATCTCTTGCTCTCATCATATTGAACAGGTGAAGAGGCACATCCCTTGTTCCCTGTTTAGGATGTGGTTTCCGGCTTTCTCTTTTCCAATATTTTCTCTCTTTTCTTTATTTTTCTTTTTTCTTTCCTATTAGAGTAGATGGACTAAATTATCGCCCGGTTCACACTCCATCCACGTCTATTGTACAGGTGAAGAGGCTCAGCCCTTGTTCCCTGTTTAGGATGTGGTTTCCGGCTTTCTCTTTTCCAATATTTTCTCTCTTTTCTTTATTTTTATTTTTTTTTTCCTATTAGAGTAGATGGACTAAATTATCGCCCGGTTCACACTCCATCCACGTCTATTGAACAGGTGTATAGGCTCATCCCTTGTTCCCTGTTTAGGATGTGGTTTCCGGCTTTCTCTTTTTCAATCTTTTCCCTCTTTTCTTTTTTTTTCCTTTTTATTTTCTTATTAGAGTAGATAGACTAAACTATCGCCCGGTTCACACTCCACCCAGGTCTATTGAACAGGTGTAGAGGCTCATCCCTTGTTCCCTGTTTGGGATGTGGTTTCCGGCTTTCTCTTTTTCAATCTTTTCCCTCTTTTCTTTTTTTTTCCTTTTTATTTTCTTATTAGAGTAGATAGACTAAACTATCGCCCGGTTCACACTCCAACCACGTCTATTGTACAGGTGAAGAGGCTCATCCCTTGTTCCTTGTTTAGGATGTGGTTTCCGGCTTTCTCTTTTCCAATCTTTTCACTTTTCTTTTTCTTATTTTTTTCAATTGGAGTAGATAGACTAAACTATCGCCCGGTTCCCACTTCACCCACGTCTATTGAACAGGTGAAGAGCCTCATCCCTTGTTCCCTGTTTAGGATGTGGTTTCCGGTTTTTTCTTTTCCAATCTTTTCACTCTTACGTAGCCTCCTGCTCATCAGTGGCGTTTCCGCCTTGCTCAGGGTGATATGATTAAATATATATATATATTTAATCATATCACATCAAAAATATGTGTATATATATATATATATTTTCCTTCCATTTGTAACCAGTTTTCTTCCTTTCCTTTTTTTCAGTATTTTTCTTTCACTTTCCTAGTGTTTATTTTATTTCTATTTATTTTATTTCTTTCTTTCTATTTTCTTTCCGTTTTTGTTCTTTTTCTTATCATTTTCTTTCAATAGTTCTTTTCATTAATTTTTTCTTTACGTTTTCTTTTATTCTTTCTTTCATTCTCTTAATTTTCTTTCTTTCTTTTTCTTTCTGTTTGCTATCTTTACCTTACCCGTCTTCCTTTATTCTTTCTCTCCATTCACTTTCGTTTCATTTTTTTTTTCTATTAGTTTTCTTTTTTCTTTCTTTATCGTACAGTCTTACACTACCAGGCACACACATACACAAAAATATTTACGACTTTCTCAATTCAATTTCTCTATTATTCGCTTTTTTTCCCCATTTTTTTTTCTTTCTTCTTCGTTACTTCTTTTTCATTCTCGATCTTTCTTTTCATAATTTCTCTCACGGTTGGCAATGGAACCATGTTTTTTTTTTTTACAGTTATTGCTACTTAGGTAAAACTCAGAGGTATATATATATATATATATATATATATATATATTAATAATATCACCCCGAGCAAAGCGGTAACGCCACTGATGAGGAGGGGGCTACATAGGAGTGAAAAGATTGGAAAAGAGAAAACCGGAGACCGCATCCTAAAGAGGAAACAAGGGATGAGCCTCTTCACCTGTTCAATAGACGTGGGTGGAGTGTGATAGTTTAGTCTATCTACTCCAATATATA
Source organism: Ascarosepion bandense (assembly GCA_037127315.1). Taxonomy (NCBI): domain Eukaryota; kingdom Metazoa; phylum Mollusca; class Cephalopoda; order Sepiida; family Sepiidae; genus Ascarosepion; species Ascarosepion bandense. The sequence continues at coordinate 1,627,152 of JBBBDQ010002446.1, read as the reverse complement.
TATACATATATATATATATATATATATACACACACACACACATATATATATATATATATATACACACACACACACACACACACACACATATATATATATATATATATATATATATATATATATATATAGGCAAATTCGCACATACATTGGTCTGCCAAACTTTCTGCGAATTTGAATGCGGTACGAACTGTTGCCACTATTTTTAATATCTGTCTTGTTGTACTTTTTTAATTTCCTTCTCTTCCGTACTTTTTTAATTTTCTTCTCTTCCGTGCCTTTGAAAAAAAAAAAGCTTTTATTTTCCCTAAGCTTGATCTTTATCTTTTACACCGACCATGTCTTTTTCAAAGCCGGCTAGCACTACAATGGCAGGGCTTTTTTCTCTTGATTTTAAATTAGAAAATTTTCTTTTCATATTTTTCCTGCTCTTCACATATTTATGCAATGAATACAATGCTTTCTACCTCATTCTAGCCAAGAGCAGTTCTTATTCAAGAATGTTCACATATATTCATACCTGCAAGATATTCGAATGTTTTTTAGGGAGTACGTGATCTTAAATTCTTGCGTTGTTGGCTTGACAAATTCTTTAAATAATGTCAGTCAGTTAAAGTGCCATACGTGATACACGCTTGGGCGATCATGTCTCGAAAGAGACATGACTGACTGGGAAGAAGATTATCCCGCAGTAGGTTTCCATTGCTTTCTGCGGTAGACTGGTTGCCGAACAAGGCTATAGAACCCAATCTGTCCTGTTATTTGACTCATATCCAGAGGAAGAACAGATGTATTATATTATTAAGTATTAATCGGTAGGGGATCAGTTTATTACTTCATAACAATATAAAACTGATCCCCCACTTTATGTCCAGTAGAAGCCTTAATCATGTTTCCAACAATTATATTCAGTCAGTTAAGTGCCATACGTGATACACGCTTGGGTGATCATGTCTCGAAAGAGACATGACTGACTGGGCAGAAGATTATCACGCAGTAGGTTACCATTGCTTTCTGCGGTAGACCGCTTGCCGACCAAGTCTATAGAACCCAATCTGTCCTGCTATTCAACCCATAACTGGAAGGAAGAGACGGATTAATACCTTTCCCAAGGTATTTGCGCGTAAGTGAATATTATCGATTCAACTGGAATTCGAACTCGGCTCCCCGGTTTCTCGTTCCGAGCCGATATCCCTTAAATAATGTAGTATGTTTAAAAAACAAACGTGTACTAGTGAAACAATACGCGCAAATACCTATGAGGTGTTAGTTACTGTTTTTGTTGTAATTGCCGTCAAAATGTACCGATTAATAAAATTCTTCAACTGAAGAACAGGAGTAAAATAATCACTGTAAAAGAGTTATTAGCCAGATTTTTAAAAAGTGTTCAATACACAATTCCAAGATTAATAGTTCTAAATGTTCGATTCTTGGAATTGTGTATTGAACCCATTTTTAATTAACCGTCTACTGGTCTGGTTCTGCATTGACCAATACCCTTTTTACAGTTATATATATATATAAAAGTGACGAGGGTGGACGTTGTGTAAGTATTTATTTGTTTGATAGTTTTGACTTTGCGTCTACATTTTGCGGTCTAGCTCGACAGGAGTTGCGCTCAGATGTAGAACAAAATTTTAGAATGTTAACGATACCTTGAAATTTTTCAGAAAGCCAAAATTAGGGGTAGAAAAATATATATTATCACCCCACAAAGTCAGGGATCAGTTTATGTATTGATTATAATATAGAATCGATCACCTCACTTTATATTATCTATATCTATATATGTTTCCACTTCTCCTCCCACCCTAATCCAATAGAGACATTCTACATTGTTATCTATATCTAAAAAAGGGACGAGGGTGGACGTTGTGTAAGTATTTGTTATGTAAATTCATAATATGATTTTTTATTCTTATTATTCTTTAAACTACCCGAGTGAAACCGGGCTAAACTGCTAGTACGAGCTTAAGTCACTGGTGCCTCCTCAACAGGTGTTTACTCGTGCAACCAGACTGGCAACTGGGTCCCACCCATTCACAGTCAGCTTAGCCAAATGCAGACGACAATTCTACTCCTACAGCTTCTTCTCTCGCACTTCCCGCCTGTGGAACTCGCTCCCGTATTCTTGCTTTCCTGACGGCTACAACCTCCAGAAATTTAAATGCAAAGTCAATACTCATCTACTAACCACTGGACTCTAGCTCTCTCCCCACCCCTGTATAACCTTCCCTTTCTCTCCACCTATGTATCTGTCATCGCACCTGCTTTCTCAGCTTTCTATTGTTCCTTTCTAACTAGTTTGTACTCCTCACTCTTTTCTAATTAATCTTTTTACGTTTATGTAACCCCCTGCACATCAGTGACGTTTCCGCCTTGCTCGGGGTGAAATGATTAAAACAAAAAAAAATTTGGGCTGCAACCATTCTTTCAAATATATTTTGTCAAATGCGTCCGACAACGAATGTTTTTATATTTTTATAAATTATTCCCAGGATCTTCAAGTTTTTCCGTTTAGTAGGTGTAAGGGAGTACAAACATTTTCCATAATTTTTATTGCCCCAAGGAATTTTGATCACTTTATAGACATTTCGAGGGTGTTTTGCCTCTTGTTTTGTCTGTAATTTATTTTTTGTGTTGTTTTGAATAAGAGAGTTCATTCCGAGCCTTCACACGTTGCACGAGGCTGCAATTTGCCTGGACAACTTTCTGTTTAAAAATAAGAGAAGCTTTTAACACCCCACTTCCACTTTAAAATAATGTGAGGTTGATAGAGAAATGTGTGATATTCAGGGTATCTCTCATAGCAAGATGTTTCTGATAATGTGATTTATATAGAATTCTAGTGTTTTCGACCAGAATTCTTTTTAAGAGTACGTTTAAATTATGGGTTTAGATGTTTTTAAAAGCGATTTTTTCTGATAAGTGACAAGTGAAGTGTCTATTCATAGAGGTGTTGTATATCCAGTATAGTTAATTGATTTGTGACAAGGGACACAGTCTTGTACTGGGCAGTGAAATTATTACACTCTAGTGGTCATCGCTAGTTCTGTTTTACGTGGTTATTTTGTTTCTTGACAACGAGGTTTGCATCTCCCATTTTCTGTAATATATTATACAAATAACAGGATTTTCGGGAATTACGGCAGAAATATGGTGTTTAATAATTTGTCTTGCTTATAATTCATCTGGTTGTAGAAAAATATTTTGATGTTTTTTTGTGTGTTATTTTTATTGCATTCGTGCATTTCTGTAAGAATAATTTTATTTGTTTATCATTCACTACCCTAGAGAAGGACTGATATTGCCTAACAGTTCATTTCTCTTTCGTTTTGTTTCTTTTCCTAATACAAAGCTTGGATGTCCGTTGTTATGCAGGGGTATCGGCTCGGAACGAGAAATCAGGGCGCCGAGTTTGAATTCCAGTTGAATTCCTTGCATTCACTTACGCGCAAATACCCTTGAGAAAAGAGATTAATCCGTCTCTTCCTTCCAGTTATGAGTTAAATAACAGGACAGTTTGGGTTCTATAGCCCTGCCTGGCAACCAGTCTACCGCAGAAAGTAAAGGATACCTAATGCGGGATATTCTTCTGCTCAGTTAGTCATGTCTCTTTCGAGACATGATCACCCAAGAGTGTATCAAGTATGGTACTTAACTGAATAGAAATCTTAGCTTTGTGAATTCAATTTGGCTATCGCACTGTGCATTCGAATTTCAGTGTAGTACTTTTCATCCGCTCTTAAAAAACTTTTCAGAATTAGTCTGTTAAGTGCCATACATGATAAACACTTGGGCGATCAGTTCTCGAAAGAGACATGAATCACGAGGAAGAGGGTGGCCATTACTTTCTGTGGTAGACTGGTTGCCAACTAAAGCTATAGAACCCAATCTATTTAACCCGTAGTCAGTGTGAGAAGCGATAGATTAATGCCTTTCCCAAGGGTAGTTGCGCGTAAGTGAAGTCAACGATCTCGACCGGAATTTAAACTCGGCTTTCTGATTTTTCGTACCAAGCTGATATCCACTGTACCACAACACAAATCTCTTCTCAGATTCAGTCAGTCAGTTAAGTGACTTGGGCGATCATGTCTCGAAAGAGACTTGACTGACTGGGCAGAAGGTTATCCCGTAGTAGGTTGCCATTGCTTTCTGTGGTAGAGTGGTTGCTAGCCAAGTCTATAGAACCAAATCTGCCCTATTGTTTAACCCATAACTGGAGGGAAGGAACGGATTAATACCTTTCTCCAAGGGTATTCATGCGTAAGTGAATGCAAGGAATTCAACTGGAATTCAAACTCGGCTTCCAGTTGCATTGGTAAAACATTTCAACCGCTATTGCCTTCCGAACCCCATCTACTTTTAATCCTGGAATTACACAGAATAAACTTTAAGGCATTACATTCGGAGATACCGCCGTAAATGTTAGATTCTGGCTATTGTAGAGAAATAAACAAATGTTTTTCTTTGGTTTCAGCTTTGAACACGGTAACATTTATGTTCAAAGGCTAACCATCGTTTACTATAGAAAATTTTCTTCTTTAAATGACATAAAACATAGGGAAATTCTCGAGATGATTCCTACGCCATTGAAATAAGGAGGCAAAAAATACTATTTCGAATGAATGCAATAAGCGGTTAAAAGTATGAGAAAAACGAAAAAAAACTTCTCACGCTAACAATTTCTTTTTTTACATTGAATACTTAAATAAAGTATCTGCTTTTTTTTATCGAAGATGGTGAGCTGACAGCTAATCTAATCAGTGGAAATATTTTACTAAAGATTCTTGGAACGGACACGATGAATGAAATTTCTTTCCATAGAAGTTTTTGCGAGTGTAATATAACCCCTAACCCCATTCAAACCGCTCCTGCCTTCTCGGTGGCTGATACGCGTATCTTTCAACCGATGTTTCTATTTAATAAAATTCGAACAGGAAAGATTTTACATAATGAGTGTGTGCTTTTTTTTTCAATCTTTGTTTCCTTTCCATACTGGAACTATTTTCATTTTCGACCCAGTTTGTATTTATTTATGCTATTATTCACGCGATAAAATGCATAAGAGACACTCAAGGTAGAGGCTTACTAAAGCAGGTCGTTACAAATGTGAAGCTAAGAAGAATATATTCAAAACTATCTCTCAACCATTACAGGCACTCTCTCCTGCTACCCATAATCATGGACCAAGCAAGTCTCCCTGAAAGCAATACACTGCCCTCAAGTGGAATCGCTACATTGAATCAATAGTTAAATCCATTGCTAGGAATTTTGGGTCACTGTCTCGGGCCAGGAAGTTTTTTTCCGCCTAAAGCCATTTTGCACATACACAAATCAACCATTTAACCGTGCATGGAATTCTGTTGTCATATCTGGTCAGGTGCCCCTGCTTTTCATCTCAGGGTTCTCGATAGGCTCTAGAGGAGAATCTGCAATGTGATCGGTCCAGACCTGGCAGCTCGACTCCAGCAGCTTTCTCTCTAGCGGGATGTAGATTCCCTCTGTCTCTTCTATTAATATTTTCATGACTTCTGCCCCGAAGGGTTTATGCCACTGGTGACCCCTCCACAAGAATTTACGCAGGCAACAAAACTGGTAACAATGTTCCACCCTTATACAGTTAGATCAGCCAAATGCAGGCGACAATTCTACTCCTACAGCTTCTTTTCTTGGGTATCCCGCCTGTGGAACTCCCTTCCATATACTTGCTTTCCTGACGGCTACAACCTCCAGAAATTTAAATGCAAAGTCAATACTCATCTACTAACCACTGGATTCTAGCTCTCTCCCCACCCCTGTATAACCTTCCCTTTCTCTCCACCTATGTATCTGTCATCGCACCTGCTTTCTATTGTTCCTTTCTAACTAGTTTGTACTCCTCACTCTTTTCAAGTCAATTTCCCTCTCTTATCTACATAACTTCAGCCCTTTCTACATCACCCCGTGTATCTTGTTATTTTTCTTTTTCTCTACCTTCGTAACTGTCTTCACTCCTATGTTCACATCCTTTTCTTGTCCTTTCTCTTTCGCCCACTGTAGGTTTCTTTGTTTTAACTCTCCTCCTGCCTAAAAAAATTAAATCTTTTATGTAGCCCCCAGCACATTAGTGGCAGTACCGCCTTGCTTGAGGTGAAATGATTTAAAAAATATATGTAGGATCGATAAAAGTTGACCACAAACTTGAAGAGGTTAATTCTGTAGTAATTAGGAAAGCATCCTTTTGGCAATTTATTATCCAAAGTAGCGACTCTTGAAATGTGGCTGTCTGTGTGGAACATCCTCCTTAATAGATATGAAGGGAACGAGGAGTATTCAATTCCCTGTCCATGACATGGTTTGTCTTAGCGACTAAAAGTCAAAGCAGGTTAAACTAAGGGTATGTAGCTTGTCTTCATATTTACCAGTGGATAAAAGCCTTGGCTGGATCCAAGTACTTGACTCAACTATTTTGATTTCAATACCTGCTTACAGCAGAGGTGAACAAAAAATAAGTTAAAGGGATATAGCAGATACTAAGTTCCCCACAAACCCTGTACACACGATCGAACTACCCTCGTTTCTTTCGTATTCCATTAATATGTAGAATGTTCCTTTCGGAAACTTTCTTCCCAGAAACTGTTACTTCGTGGAATAGACTCCGGAGAGGATGTAACACTGTCGTCCACGGCTGGCTCGCTACCCCCTGGTCTGGAACCTGTTGTGACGATGATGACCGGAACCTGAGTTAGATTTGATTGTGTCGAAACCGCACCAATTATGACGACGCTCTCGAGTCGCTAATCGTGACGATAAACTCGTCACAGAAGCTGATCCTCAAGACGTCTATTACAACCGTGAACTTCCCTGCCTACGCTGTGTTCTTTGATCTCAGTAAAGTCACGTTGAAAACCCGGTGGCCGTTTCCCTACCACCTCAAACCAGACCAGACACACGTGTATGTTTGTGTTGATAAAATAAACACAGCATAAAAAAATAAAAAATAAAAAATAAAAAAAAATAAATAAATGGATAAGTTCGAAGACGCCTGGATGAGTTACGGAAAAAGTCTTTATATATATATATATAAAATCATAATTAACAATAAAAGCAGAATGTACAATCGCCGAATTTAATTATCATGATGGAGCGAAAGTTGTCGTTTAAGAACAAACAGAGCTTTCAATTTTCAAAAAAAAAAAAAAGAAGTCTTTTCAGGGCTCTTTATTGAAGATTTACAGTAACGGCCGAAGTGGGATGTTCTGGTGACAGCGGTAGTAAATTCGTCTGGCTTCTTTCGCTCGGTAACTCCTACTACTTAACTTGGGTCTTTCTGTTTCTATACATCTTCAGCTAAGACTCTATCAGAGGCGCATTATTCGAATTTAACTCTTTTAATTTGATCGGCGGCAGGCTTTTCTACGTTTCTTTACATTTTCATTGATGAGTTCTTTGGGAAGCGACCGTCACTGTCCCTAAAGCTGGCACCCAATCGGCATGGCTCCCGGTTGGGAACTCTATTCCCTCAGTCGTTACATCTCAACTGCAACTCCAACTACTGATTTTTCTACTCGAGATCCAGATTTTTCTACTTGTCCCCAATTCTCTTTGGGGATAATTGATGGACACTGGGTATCTTATGCAAATCAGAACCTCGAACAATGAGATTACTTCCACCTACACATTTCAAGGTGGGGTTATAGCATTCCCTTGGTTTAACCAATGAAGTAACAACACCTTTTCTGACGTAATTTCTCTTCATCCTCGTCTTCTTAATTACATCATTTTAGGTTTTTCAAATCCTTTCCTAGTAAATGTGGGAACTATGGATCTGACCTTACCCTAACCCCCATCAAAAGACCTGACAGCCTTGTTTTGACTATCGTCATTTTTCACTCTACCGACCGAAAAGCCGCTTCTGAATAACAATGAAAAAGTATATTTTCCCTTCCTCAGAATTTTCAGCTAGTTTCTCTATTTTTCGGATTTTACAAGCGCATAAGTATTAAATATTTCTAATCAGCGCTCATATTGCGATTTACAATAAACTGCAAAATCAACAATTCTACTAATAAAAATTTATTTCGCCCCGTCGTATTAAGCTAAGAATTACATTTTTTTTTCACATAGGGTAACAAGGACACTTCCAGGCATGAAACTCTTCAAGACTCGGATAAACCGTTGTCTTTATTTCTACAACCACATTCAATAACCTTTAACATTCAGTGCTCTTGTGTCTTGTATTGGATGATTATCGATTTATATCGGTTTTGTATTGGTATCACTTATTAATTTCTGATCTCCATAATATTTCCAATTAATTATCATAGAAAAAATGTTAAATTCTTGAAAAGATGAAGAAAATGCAATGTTTATCAGAAATCTGATTTTTCAAAAGTATTTTTCTGGTGTCCGTTAAAAAAATATGCGAGTTTAATTGTAATTTGGTATTTCTTAAAAATAAACAAGCTCTATAAAATAATTTCTTTGAAAATTTAAAATATTTATTAATTAATATCAATTACACAAAACCGTCAGCTGAACTCGATCCGCTGTTTAATTCACAAGAAGCAATTAACACAGACAACTGCACTTTGTTATTCATTCGAAAACCAAAACTAAGCTTTTTAGTAACACGTTGATAAAATTTTGCAATATTGCCATATTTTTTACCCTAGGTTATGATATTTCGTATACAATGCAAGTAAATAACTTACTTCTTGACTGTAGAAGAAGATTCTTAACATCTGTGAAGACAGGAAACTAATATCAAATATTCATGATTCCTGATAATTCTTCATCTGCTAAACATTAAAAACAATATCACTGCTTCCTTACCAAACTCCAGAAAACGATGTTCTAAATATTGTGTTGTCAGAAATCTAATGACCCACATTATAAGAAACGAATAAAAAGCTTCTGTGATGTTAAATAACTAATTTATTTATTTGAAATAGGCACCGTGTTGATGAATGACTGTTCTCAAACATAACTCTAAATTCTTGCTCCCATCTTTAAAAATATCTTCCTTTGATGTGATAAACTGTTCAAATGATTCGATTACATTTTCCTAACTAGATAATGTTTTATTGCGCATGAAAAACTCAAAATGCTTAAGTTGGTTGGTTTGTTTTTATGGCAAATCAACCTCGGTGGGTCATTTATTGCCAACTAAATTTTATTGCTTGTAATACCTTTTTTCTTTCAACAATTTAATGTTGTTTTCATATAAGTTTTTGTGTCTAGTAATACTTTTTCTTTTCGAGTATCATGATTAATTGGGATTTGTTTTTAAGGGCAGGGTCCCCAAGTCCTACCCTGTTATTTAACCCATATCTGGAGGGAAGGGGCGAATTAATACCTTTCCCAGTGGTACCAGTGCTTAAGTGAATGCAGCGTATTCAACAGGAATTCGAACTCGGCTCACCAATTTCTCTTTCCGAAAGGATATTCACTGCACCACAACGCACAACCGTCATTATACGCTTAGAGCACCTGGTATTCCCAAGCGATTACCCATCTAAGTACTGACCAGGCTCAACGTAGCTTAACTTCGGTGATCGAGCGAGAACCGGAGTATTCAACGTGATATGACCGTAAGCCTCAGTGCTTGAGTAATTGATAATCAGTAGCAGAAATATTTGGTGAATATATAAGTGAAGCAAAATTTCATATTTCAGGCTATGCAGCTTTTGAACAGCTGATTAAGAAGCGTGCGGCCGTGCAGTAAAATTAGGCCATCACTTTTCACGAATCTTGGATGTTTCCGTTTCAATTGTTCGTATACACACTCAATTTCTTGAGTTTAATATTTTTGATTTCCCTTGAGGCAAGAATGAATAATGAATAACTCACCATACAGTAACCATTAACTTTTTAGGGTGCAATAGAGGCTTTTGAATATGTTTTGCTGAACATGTTTACACAGAGTCGCACTGCAGCTTTTGAACAGAACGAACAACAGTAGACATGATCTTCTCTCTCCGTCAAATTCAGGAGGAGTACAGAAAACAGCAGATGCCCCTGTAAGTCGTTTTCATTGATCTGACCAAGATAGTTCATCTCGTTAGTAGGGAGGGCCTCTTCAGAATCATGTCCAAGATTGGCTGCCCACCCAAGCTGCAGAATTTGATTGAGTCCTTTCATAACAATATGTGGGGTACTGTGCAGATCAATGGCAACACTTCGGAGCCATTCAACATCCACAGCAGAGTCAAACAGAGTTGTGTCCTCGCTCCCACTGTCTTCGGAATCTGCTTCGAGCGACTTCTGAAGCACGCATTCGGTACACCATGAGAAGGAATTCACCTGCATACGAGATCAGATGGCAGGCTTTTTAATCTCGACGTTTCAGAGCCAAGACTAAGGTACGAAAAGTTCTTATTAAAGACGTTTTGTTTGCTGCTAATACGGCATTAGCATCCCACACCTAGCGTGAACACTGATGGATCATTTTTCATGCAGATACTTTAGGCTGACAATTAGCTTAAAAAGAAGAATAACAAGCGTCCTGGGACAAGGTAACGCAACACCACTTGTCATGACCATCAATGATGTGGCCCATCAGTTTACCTACCTTGGCTCTACCATCACTGGCAACTTATTCCTGGACATAGAGAATTAGGAAGGTACCCACAATCTTTGCGCGCCTCATAATACGTGTTTGGACGAACTCCAAGCTGACAGTGAGGACAAAGATGGCAGTGTAAAACGCCTGTGTCATCAGCGCACTGCTATACGGCAGCGAGACATGGACCACGTACACCAGGCATGAAAGGCGTCTAAACTCCTTCCCCGTGAGAAGTATCCGTCACATACTGGAAATCTCATAGCGAGATAAGGTGACCAAAACTGAGGTCTTGTCTCGCGCGGGTCTGCCCACCATGTTCACATTCCTTAAACATCGCAGACTTTGTTGACTAGGCCACAACCAACGCATGCCAGACGGTCGCAGTTTTTATGTCTCCCTCCCAATCAACTTTGCTTATATTTTGGAAGTCGTGTTTCGCTATCGCAATGAAACTTTGGTTTTCATTGTCATATTTGTTATCCTCGGTTCAAAGATTACTTATATATTTCAGTTTTGGCATTTGCTTGATTCCAATATTTCTAAAGTTCTTCCTTGATTTGAGTATCTCCAAAGTTCATTTGTTCGAGTACTAAGTTGTTCGTCTCGATGAGATCCATATATTCTCTATTATTCCAATTGATGTTTAGTCTTTTCTTTTTCGCTTTTTTTCACTGTTTTTCTAAGAGTTCCTCTGTGTGATATCAACACTGTCATTTGCTTATTTTATGTTGTTAAGATTGTGACCGCCAATATGAATTTCTGGAAAGACATTTAATTCTCACTGCATCGCATCACTGTAAAGGTGGAATAAGTCCGGTGAGCTGACACTTCATTGTCTTACATATTTTTCTATTTTTTTTTATATCTGCTGAACTCAATTTCTATCTGTAAGCAGGCGGTTTGCTGGCAGTATAGGTTCTAAGTTATTTTTCTGTATCTTAATACACTGCTTAGCTTTTGATATGCGTCTTTAGCTGTCCCAACGTACCTTCGAATTTCAGTTTCACACTTTCGGGTCTGTTTTAGAAAAAAATCCCATATATTTAAATTATTGCACTTTTTTTATTTGAACGTTTTCAAAATGTAACTTGCATGCTGGGCTTTTGCTAACAACCATGCATTCATTCTTCTTGCAATTTTAGGTTTGGCCTTTTCTTCTGGTTTCTTTTCCATGTCTGCTATTAAGACTGTATCATCTGCTCATCTTAAGTGATATGGTGCCCTCCTACGAGCAATGAACTCTTCCTCTTGTTATATATAGTTACCCGCGTGACTTCCGGAGAGCAGTGAACGAGAGCAGTTAACAGCAGTAGACGACAGCTACTAGTCAGGCAATAAGCAGCGTAATAATACCTTCGGAATTACTTATTTCTATTTACTTATTATTAACACTCCTTTGAATATCTTGTTTCTTGTTATACTAATATACTGTTTTGAACCAACCTTCTTGTTTCGTGTCTTATTTCCGGCATAAACTGATCACTACACTTTGCGGCGAAGTTTCGCCACAATTCCACAACAAATTGGTGACGAAGATCCACAACACTATGTTAAGATTTTGTCAGTCAATAATGAATCCTCGTAGAACTTCTAATTCTTTCAAGATCGCCTCACTATAAAGGTTTTATAAGTCTAATGAGCTGACAGTAGCTTGCCTAAAGTTCTTTTCTGTTTTTGTTCATTCACAGAATATATTTTAACTGCATTAGCCTTTAGAATAAATTCCGGATTGTTCTGATATCTTTCCAATATAAATCAGGCTTATGGCGCTGTTTTTCTTTTTAATCATCTCACCCCAAGCAAAGCATTCTACTGCCACTGTTGCGCAGGGGGTTACATAGGGGAAAGTGATGAGAAAGAGGAGTTAGTTATAGGAAATGTCAGGAGGAGGGTAATAGATGTATGAGGATACCGAGGATGTGGGTGGAGTAAATTGAAAAAGAGCTTGTGAGAATGGATGCGAGTTAGTGTGATAGGAGATTCTATTGACCTTAAATTTAAATTCCTGGAGATTGTAGCTGTCGTAGAAGCAAGTATATGGAAGGGAATTCCACAGGTGGGAAGTGCGTGAAAAGAAGCTGTTAGAGTAGATATTGCGATTACATTTTATCACTTTCACTGCAAAAGGGTGGGATCTAGTTGCTAATATAGTAGCTCGTGTAAATTCATACCTAGGGGACACTAGTGATCTAAGTTCTTTGGGGCAGAAGCCGTGAAAGTATTTACAGAAGAGGCACAGGGAAGCGACGTTATGCTGGTGAGAGAGCGACTGCAGTTGAGTTGCTAAGTCCGTATCGATCACATTGCAGATTGTTCCAACATTATTTTTGTAACATAATTTATCCGACCCCTTTGCAAGGTCTAGAAATAAGTATACGTCTGTATAGATAGAGTGGTAACATATTCAGCATAAATATCGCATTCCTTGTTTAGAATCATGTTCATATATGGCTCATTCGGTTTATCGTCCGATGGATCACATCTTCATTTGCGCTTGGCTTTTTAGGTAGCGCTATAAATATAGATTCACCCGGGTTTTGTGGTATATCACCATAGGTCGTATATTTCACTTATTTCTTCTGTAATTTTATCGACGTCCAAATTATCTGAGTCTGTTGTTATCTCCATTGCAATTCCATTTGGTTTGTTTCTGTTTATCCAGTGTTGATTTCACTTCAGACTTTTATATTTCTGTCCTTCCATATTTTTGTGTATTATTTACTCTTTTGTCGTATCTGGATGTGCGTTGTGGTGCAGTGGATATGACTCGGAACGAGAGATTGGGGTACTGAGTTCGAATTCCAGTTGAATTGCTTGAATTCACTTACGAACAAATATTCTTGGGAAAGGTATTAATCCGTCTCTTCCCTCCAGTTATGGGTTAAATAATAGGACAGATTGGGTTCTTTAGCTTTGTTTGGCAACCAGTCTACTGCAGAAAGCAATGGCAACCTTCTGCGGGATTATCTTCTGCCAAGTCAGTCATGTCTCTTTCGAGACATGATCGCCCAAGCGTGTATCACGTATGGCTTTTAACTGACTGAATTCAGGAGACTCTCTTATTAAAACTCTGAGTGCATTGCCGGCCATTTTCAGCTTTGACTTTTGTTGTTGGTTCGCATACAACTGTAATTGATAGCATGAAGGCTTCCGTTTCATTGTAACTAGAACAATCGTATCAGAATATTAAAAGTATCTTAAGATACTTTTCTTCATCCCTAGGTTTAGTTTTATTTCTAATCTATTGTCATTTTCTCTCTACTTCTCTCTACTGCGTTTGTCACTGAAGTAATCTCCATTATTGGTCCGCCTATTTTTTTTTATCCTAAAATATTAACATTTAAACTACTTTCTTTTCTTTTTTTTTAATATTTTCGTACTGGCCACATTGATTTAGTGCTCTATGTTCTACTAGCAGTATAGCCCGGCGTTGCCCGTGTGTAGTGAAAGTTTTAAAACTAATCCATGGTCCTGAAGCTCAGACTCTTTGGACGTTGGCACGAAAGACTAAAAAGCAATAGTTGTTTCCAGTTAAAGCAAAACCGTAGACTGAAAGAAAAATGAATAGATGTAAGTCAAATCTTGATTTCCTGGTATCGATATCAAATAAGATTTTTTCGTCGCAAACTGAATTTTGAAAGCTAAATAAGTCCTCTGAGTAAATGGTATCATTGCTAAGACTAAGAACTACAATTATACCTACTTAGAGCCAAACCCGAAGCAAAAACTAAAATAAAACGGTTGAAAAAATGGACATACAGACAGATAAACAGACACACACACAAACATCTTGCCTTTTATATATATATATGTTATCGATTTTCTGCACTATTGTAAGAACTGCAACCTTGAAACTTCTGAATATCGTTTTTTATGTCTTTGTCTATGAGTGTATCAAATTTGATTAAAATCGGACCACTCCTTCTATAACCCGATTTTTGCGATCTGGTGTACCTCGACACAAAACCTAGCTACGAACACTCGCAGACGCTAATAGTACGACTGTTTAAATTTTCAATAAAATCGGTTCAGCCGTTTCGGAGTCTATAGTTACGGACCCACACACAGACAAACACACACATACACACACTCACACAGACAAAGTTCTATTTATAAATAAGTTTAGATGAAGAATTTTGTTTCATATGCTGTCACTTTATATTACTAGTCGAGTGGACAATTACAAGTAGTTCCTGCTGTTGTTTTTTATATGTTTTACTGTAGGTGGATGAAAGTCAGTAGATACCTGTTCCCACGTCTCTCCTGAAAAGATGAGGTGATAATCTTAGTAGTGTTAAACTTCCTCATGCTGTTAACCTAGATAATAACACTGTCTGTAGTCATGAACGACCTTTGTATTTTATTGAGAAAGCATTTCTTGTTAGGTGGCCGTTAAAAAAACTTATTTTTGATAAGTCGTAACGATTCTTCTCCTTGTATTTTCACATTCAGGATGACCTCTTTCAATTTTTTGGTAAATAATGATAGAAGCATAAAGTAAATTCAGATTCGAAGATTCGATATCATGGTGGCTTTTTCTGAGAAGGATAGTTGGATCTCAAGCTTTTCATGACTGAGTCAGCCATTAGTAAATATTCTTTGCATCTGATATTTTCCACTTTTAGTTTGTTCGATAAAAATTATTATAGTTTGATTTTTTTGTCGTTTTCAAAAGCAACGGAAAATTTATTTGATTATATTAATTAAACTTTTGAATAATGCTCTCTCCCATGAAACATTCTCTTTCTTGGACCCAACAAACCTTTTCGACAATTTTCATTTAAATCATTATGAATTAAAACTCTCCTACGAAAAAGCATTAACATATTTTCGCATAAAATTCATTATGTTGTAAAGAGTAATTGACTAGTCTATTGGAATGTTGATGACAGAGCAAGGGTGCTTTGTTGCTGCTTCTGTTTGTGCGAATTAAATAGATTTGTACTAAGTGTCTGTCAAAAATACTCAATCATCCATTCTTGCTTTCATTAAGGCTTGTAGCATGAAACCAATGCAGAATTTCGTAAAGACATCTCTGGTGATCTGTCAGGACAATGGTGGATTTTCCAAGTGAACAGAAATAATGTCTCTCGAAATATTGAACGAGCTACACAATCTTTTACGAGATGGATCCTTTCGTCAATTTTTTTACTCATGACTTTCCAGCTTAAGGCAGCCAAAGATAAACTCGCTATTGTTCTCGAGAAGGACCTCCACTCTGTAGTAGACTGGGGTAAGAAATGGCTTGCAAATTTTAATGCTTCTAAAACGAAGTCTGATTAATTGTAAACGTCTATGCCGATGATAAAACTATATATGGGCGCACCACTAAAAGTCTTGGCGATCAGCAATTGGCAGCTGAACTCTCTTCCGATCTAACATAAACTTCTGAGTAAGGAAAAAGTAGCTTGTTTTTTTTATCCCTGAAACCAAACTAGTTACATTTTATCATTGCCGATCAATTCCCGAATTACCGCTAGTCACGATAAACCGATGTCTCTTCTAGGATATTGGCCCACAAACTCACACCCGAACTTGGGTGGAATTTCTATATACAATATATCGGTAAAATGATCAGTTCCATATGCCTCCCTATTAAGTGCCTAATCTTTACGCTATTGTATACTTTTATAAGAGCCAGATCCGGTCGACAATTGAATACTGTTTCCATCGCTGCCCATTCCTGACTTTCCAGTCTTGATAGAGCTCAAAAGCGTCTCAGAGTTCTGGTTGGAGAATAATTATTTTCCACATTCCAATCTCTCTCTTACACACAGAGGCGGGAAGTAGAGAGTGCTCCGACGAACTGCATCAACAGATTCCGCAAGATCTGACCTTTAAGGCCAGAACCAGTCGTGCCACTTACATTGCAGTAAACCACTCACGCTCTCTCCTTATTCCATCGGCGAGAAGTAATTTTCACTTTTAGCGTGGAGATTTGAAATCTTTTTATGCTAAAAATGGATGAAAATGAAATACAAAGGGAGTAAAGAATTTTTGACTAGTCCCGTATTGCCTGTTGTTATGTACGGACTAGAAAGTGTTAATTGAACTTTAAAGCTATGCACAGAGATTGACTCATTTCAAAATCATGTTATGAGATTTATGATTGACCATAAGCTGATAGATCAGATCAAAAACAACCGGTCGCTGCACACTTCAACCAACCGTTTCATAGCATTGATGGCATCAGATGCATGCTCTCAATTGCTTCCTTAAACAGCAGACAAGGAAGAAGCAGATCAGAGTTGAAATATGTTTTCAAAATAAAATCTTACATCGAGGGAATAAACAGGGTTTTGGGTTTAGTCAGAGAATATAATTTTTACTATGACCACGCTAGACTGCACCAGCAACATTCCTCTAAAGAGACCCATTGCATGTCGTTGAAAAAGGACACAGGAGTGTCCGAAAATACCGACTTTTTAAACACTGAAGTACCTCAATATAATTAATGTAAGTATTTTAATATAGAATAGAACACAAAAACTTTATGAGATTTCATGTCCCTCCACTAATTATCTGGCTACAAATAAACAAATTACTTACCATTAAAACTAGCCATGTTTGATCTCAATTTCTACAAAAGCCAGGAGACCAGTAAAAGAAGTATCCACAATGTTTGTGCTTCGGTG
Source organism: Ascarosepion bandense (assembly GCA_037127315.1). Lineage (NCBI taxonomy): Eukaryota > Metazoa > Mollusca > Cephalopoda > Sepiida > Sepiidae > Ascarosepion > Ascarosepion bandense. The sequence goes on along the minus strand of JBBBDQ010002446.1, from coordinate 1,609,971 downwards.
TTTCTGGCCAACCCTCTGTTACATCAAGCATGTTCAGAAATTTAAATACCAAGGAAGTGTTCTAACAGAAGACGGAAAGTCCGACACTGAGATCCGAAGGCAAATTGGCATGGCGAAAGAAGCATTCCAGAAGTTGAGTAAAGTATTAAGAAACAGGACAATCTTCCTAGAAACAAAGAGGAGAGTACTGGATTGCTATGTGATGTCGGTTCTTCAATATGGCAGTGAATGTTGGACAATATCTTTAAAGATGAAGGAAAAACTTGAAGCAGCTGAAATGTGGTTCTACAGAAGGATGCTGCGGATATCATGGACCGAGCATGTGAGCAATGACGAGGTTTTGGAAAAGGATGGAGACGAAAAGGAAATTACTACTGAGCATCAGGAAGAGACAGCTGGAGTTTCTGGGACATGCAATGAGGAAGGAAGGCTTGGAGAACCTGTTACCAACAGGCCAGATAGAGGGGAAAAAGCAGCAGGTAACATATTTGAAGGACCTGATCAGGTGGATGACGGAACGATGGTTGCATGGTACAACAGGAGAAAGCGTGTTAAGAGCCACCAGGGACAGGGAGATGTGGAAAGCCATGATCGCCTACGTCCTGAAATAACATGGCACATAAAAGAAGAACGAAAATCTGTCAGCCTTATTACTGTGCATCTTTATTTGACAAACATTGGAGATGAGGCCAAATACAAAGAGTAAATCATCCATTCTATGTAATTAATTCGTTTTCATGTTTATTTGTCTTAACGTTTCATTGTCTTGTGTCGTATTGGAGGTTGTAAATTCTGTTTTCAGAAAGTGGATTATTACACCGACCGTCTGAGTTCTTTGTTAAATTTTCAGCGTTCGTTATTTTCGGCTTTGCTCTCCAGGTGGCTTTAATTGATGCGTCAAAACTTAGCGCGAATTTCATTTGTAATGAATCTCTCTTGTTTGAACGAAGGACGCAGGAAAATATTTGGCAGACGAGTATGGCGAAACATTGTATAAGTGGAAATTACTAACAAAGACTACTTTGTTTTTCAACTTGAATTCAACATCAACAACTAATAACGATAGTTAACTTTGACGTTCTTATAAAATATTATTTTCCTTACAATAAACAGGTGGAATCTACATGAAACATTTGAACTAGAATCCTTGGCTTACGTATTTTCCGTAACAGATTTGAAGTTTCATCTTTATTGCCAGGTTTACGATGTTTCGGTTGTTGTACACTCCGGCCATCTTCAGATGTTAGGAATTGTGAACCAAACCTTATATTCCACTCACATTTCATACGCGGTGTCACTTCCGGTTGTCATGTAGTTAACTCCCTATAATTCAACTCTCTAAGTTATTTGTTCACTATTGCTGTAGGCAGGTATTGAACTCACAACTCTTTGGGTCAGTTCACTGAAAGTAACCAACGCCTATATCCACTGTGTCATGTGTGCATGAAGAATGTGACATAGTCTTCAGAAGAAACCGATCTGGTAGAATTTCTCCCTGAAGACAATTTTCCATATGATGAAGAAATATGATCTTTATGTGTTGGGGTTGTGAGAATCAGGAGATAGTCTGAGTGAAGAACATTTTTCGTAGCTGAAGGAAACTTGAAACATTTGATTTAGTTTTCAAAAATTATAAAAACAATCTGTATTTGTTAGACAAAAATAACAATCAGATTCATAACTTCGTTACTCTTTCCAGACAATCGGGGCAACAAAGATGAAGGATGCTTTCTTGCCATTAATCTATGCAGTTAGTCCATTGTTTGAGTTTGAGTTTTGTTTAACGGCATATCAACCTCTGTGGGTTATTTTATGCCAAAAAGGTAGGGTCTTAAGGTATTTTTTTTAATGTTCTGTTATAGTGAGAAGGTTGATTTAGACAGATTTTAAATGAATTATTTTTGTTTTTATTATATTTCATTTTAGAAAAGTAAATATGTCTTAGTTTTGTATTCAAAAATGTTTTGCTGAGAATAATTTTTTTTCTTCAAAAATGTGTTATGGTAATCATTTTTTCATAAAAAATGCATTGTTGGTAATATTTTTCCTTGAAAAAATGTATATTTTCTATAAAATTCTATTTTAATCTATATATTTCTATAAAAGTCTATTTTTATACTTTCATAGTGTTTTGACTTCAGTTTGGGGTTTTTTCTCATAGCTTGAACCCTAACAGGTGCTACCACTCCGGGATGCAGTTTACTGTCATGCCCAGGATCACAGTCCATTGTAAAGGGTTAATAACATGTGAACCAGGAGTTGCTCTGAAGATTCTAATTTTACACTCAAACTAATAAAAGTAAGCAGTTATCAGGAGGAGAGGAGTAATTGTCTGTTGCGAATTCCCCCTCACAGACCACGTAACAGAGTGAATTTGCCTTGTATCCTTGTTTTGAAGTGATTGAAGCTATTGTAGCGATATATATAAGTTTAGAAAAACATGAAAAACAACATAAACATTCATCATATATATGGTTACGTGCAGGAGCATCTGGAATTCGAATTTGAAGCGGATTTCATTTCGCTGTAATGAAAATTACCCCGCAAGCCGTTTTAAAAGGAACACAATTCTTTAAATTTCACGATTTTAGAAAATAGAATTTCTTTGGTAGATGCTGAAATCTTGTCAGTATAAAGTTGTTTTTTTTTCACAAACCAGTTGATGGAAACTGAATAAGCTGATTTGTTTGAAAAAAAAAATATGACAAAAAACCGACTGCGCGGTATACTAATGCTTTTACTTCTATTTAAAGATTACAAGATTTGATGATAAACGATAATTTTTAAGAAAATATATTTCTTCCACTTTCCTGTTTAATAGCGAAGAATAAAATCTTAGAATTTCTTACTCTTAAACATGCAACATACAACTGGACATGCGGAAATATTTCCTTTTGGTGCCAAATTCCAACATTTTGAAGCGTTTCGCCTTGTGATTTGTTTATAAAACCCGCAAACGCCAGGTGAAATGGAAACTAAATTCTTGTAGATAAAAAATTTTTAAAAGAGGTACAAAAAACAATATTGATTTTTTTATTAAATAAGTATTTCTTATTTTAATCATTAAATTGTTTTTAAAATAGTAGGAGTCATTTTTTGCACAATGAATTTCTCACAATATTTAGTAAGTTATCGCTAACATTTTGTAGAAATTTGCAAAATGTACGTTTCGTTCAATTTCACAAAACAATTGAGGAAATTTGAATAAGCTGATTTCTTTTGAAAAATTCTTTAACAAAAATTCTGCTTCGTGGTTTAATACTTTCTTTAATCTAATTTAATTTTATAAGAATTCACGGTAAACAATATTTTTAAATAAAATTCATTTTTTCCTTTTTAATAGCGAAGAATAAATTCTTAGGAGTTCTTACTCTTGAGCATGCAACATGCAACTGGTCATGCGGAAATATTTAATATTCCATTGTAAGAGAATTTGTGGGGCCCAGGTTTTTTATGATCTCCAATTTTATACTCAAACTAATAAAAGTAAGCAGTTCTCAAGAGATGAGGAGTAATTGTTTGGTGCTGTGAATTCCACAGCCCACGTAACAAAGTGAAGTTATCTTGTTGATGCATCCTTGGTTTGAAGAGATATATATTAGTTTAGAAAAATATGGAAAAAAACAAACATTCATCATATATATGGTTACGCCCATACGTACCGGAAATTCAAAATTAGATTTCATTTCGCCCAAACCAAAATCGGTAATTATATTTTTTGTTTTAAAGAATCAGTTAAGTGCTATGAATGATACACGCTAACTGGACAGAAGATTGCCATTGCTTTCTGCGGTAGACTGATTGCCAGCCAAGGCTGTAGAACCCAATCTGTCCTATTATTTAACTCATAGCTGGAGAGAGAAGAGATTGATTATATTACATTATTATATTAAGTATAATTATTGGGGGGATCAGTTTATTACTTCAAAATAATAGAAAACTGATACCCTGCTTTATACCCAGTGGAAGTTTTAATTATGTTTCCAACTATTATATTCAGTCAGTCAGTTAAATGCCATACGTGATACACACTTTGGGCGATCATGTCTCGAAAGAGACTGGGCAGAAGATTATCCCGCAGTAGGTTGCCATTGCTTTCTGCGGTAGACTGCTTGCCAGCCAAGGGTATAAAGCTCAATCTGTCCTATTATTTAACCCATAACTGGAGGGAAGAGACGGATTCATACATTTCCTAAGGCTATTTGGGTGTAACTGAATGTAAGGAATTCAACTGGAATTCGAACTCGACTCCCTGATTTGTCGTTCCGAGTCGATATCCACTGCACCACCACGCGCATCCTTTTAAAAGAATACAATTCCTAAAATTAAAAATTAAAAATAACACAATGTCCCGAATAGGACACATTTGGCATTCTGGAATGTATGCACATGTATATATTTTAAGTACATGTATATATGTATATCTCAAAAACTAGAGGTGATAAAAACGGATTACATATCTGAAATCATTACCGAAATATTAGGTGAGGACACAGTCTATACTTCTGTGATGAGATAGTATTTACATTGTTCGGACTGTTGTCTTTATCTTGATTGCCATGTTTACGACGTTTTGGGTGTTGTATGCTCCGGCCTTCTTCAGCTGCTATGAATTTTGGACCGAACCCTTTATTTCGGTCACTGGAGTAGATCGTTCTCGTTTCATGTACGATGCCACTTCCGGAGGCCATGGAGTTAATCAAGGACACACAGTTCAGTGGATATAGACGTTGTTTAGTTCGAGTGAGTTGACACAAAGAGCTATGAGTTCAATACCAGGCTACAGCAGTGATGAACAAATAAATTATATATATATATATATATAATAATGTTCAAACAATTCATTTCATATATATATATATATATATATATATATATATATATGATCTGGAAAATGTTTGGATATATATATAATTTAATATATATAATATAATGTTTGGAGATATATATATATATATATATATATATATATATATATATATATACAATGTTTGTATATGTATATATATAATCTTGAAAAAATGTTTGGATATAAACGATATAAAAGATGTTGGGATATAAACGTTCAAATAAAACACCGTTACAAGAGCGTTCTTAAAAAGAAAAACGGTAAAAAGTAAAATCAGTTATTAAAAATTGCCTGAAGACACCACTTGGTTGCGAAATAACTCGTTTAATAATGGAATATATATATATATATATATATATATATATATATGTGTGTGTGTGTGTGTGTGTGTGTGTGTGTGTGTGTGTGCATGTATATATATATTCTACGTGTCACGTTATCCCAGCAGCACAATACCACTAATTACTCGAGAAAGAGGTCGATTGAGTTTACTACCTGGCGGTGGTTTTCAAACCAAGTATCAGCAGTGACATATTATTCCGATATGACACATTCCATTTGAGATGAATTTCCCCACCGTTGTTTCTAATATAATATAAACAATAATAAATAATGTGATAAAAGTTACGAACCGAAAAAAGACAACATATAAAAATTGTGTTCAAGCAGGATACTGACGGTTGCCATTCGGCAATGACCCCAGCATTTCCTGCGTAGGTTGTGTATCACTTATACTGAACGCATTTACTTATGAAAATAGCATGAAATAAAACTATATATATATATATATATATATATTTTAATTCAGATACTTCAATCCAAGGGAAAAAAGCAGGAAGGTAAATTCCAAAAACCCGATCCTAATTAAAATTAAAAATTTTATTTTAATATTAAAAATGATACAGGAAGAGAGCTCCATGTAATAAAATATTACAGAGCAAATATAAATTAAAAAAGGATTAATTCAATGATGTTGAATGGCTATTTCGATATGAAGATCCCCACGGGGGATAATACATCACCTCAGCAACAGAAAAATCCTTTCAGAAACTGGAGAAAATATATACAGTTCTGTGCGAAAGTATTAAGACAAGAACTATTTTATCTTTTATAAGACATCAAAATAAAGTTTAAAATCACTCCTGTCGTAACATTTTTGCACACTACCGGTTGTGTGCAAAAGTATTAGGACAGGGGTGATTTTCCTAAAAACCTCACTGAAATTCAAATACAGGGTGAAAAGCCAAACCTTTGTAAGAATTGTTTAACTAAAAAGGAAGAGGAAGGAAGGCTTCGGAATTTGAATTGGCCCCCACAAATCCCGGATCTCTATACTACTGAACATCTATAGAATATTTTGGATAAAAAAATTGACAAATCTAATGTTACTTCGCAAAACACACTTTTGGAACAAATACAAGCTGCTTGGCAGGAGATACCATTAGATACATTAAAGAAGCTTGTAATATCAATGCCTGACAGAATGAAGGCTGTGATCAAAGCAAAAGGCTATTATACTAAATATTAAATTTATTTTGTACACAAGTATTCGTTGAATAAATTAAATACAATTACTTTAATTAAATTGTTTATTTTCTGTCAATATGCTTCATAAAAGATATAATACTTCTTGTCCTAATACTTTTGCACACTACTGTATATATATATATATATATATATATATATATATATATATATATTTCATACTGTTTTGGTGGGTATGTGTGTGCGTGCGTACTCTTTTATCGTTTCTTTTGATGTGGCTTAAAACTCTGAAGTTGTTGCGCACATAACTTGTGATTAGGTTAGACAAAATCTCTTTTGTGTTACTATAAAGTTCGGTCCATGCTGTGATGACGTAATTCCGTGACAGGTCAGTGCAAAAAATGACCAATTCTTTGTTCGTTGCTACGTCGGTAGGAAATCTTTGATAGACAATGAAATGCTAAAATATCGACATCGGCACACGCACTAATTATTTAATCACACACACGAAATACTGACCTTACCACTACTTCAGTTACGGAAGGTCCACGCAGCTAGTTTTGCTTGAAATAGCAAGAATAATATACGCTCTTTCTACAGTCTCTTTCTTTCAAGGCGACAGCGAACATTGTTGACTATTGTTTTCATTTTTTTAGTGCTTTTAGCAATCTATCTTATTTTTCAACCACAACATTTTCTTTGTGCTATTGTTCCATCAACCATTTGTTCGAAAATCTTAGATAATCTTGTCTGTTTGAGGCTCGCTGTGAATATTAAATTTTTCCAACACTTCCTTCGTCATTATGTGTCATAAAATATTGATGATCTCTTTTTGATACTGAGCCATAATTTTTGTTCGTCTCTTTTTCTTTTATGTACCATGTCTATTCAAGATGGAGGCGATCATGGCTCTTCAGGTCTTTCTTTCCTGTGTTGCTTTAATATTTTTATTTTTTATTTTTTTTATAATCATATTGCCCAAGCAAGTTATTTTACTGCCACTGTTTTGCTGGGGGTTACATAGGAGGAAAGTTATGAGAAAGAATGACAGGTTTTAGGGGATGTCAGGAAGTGGGTAAGAGAAGGATGGGAATACTGATGAGAGTAGAGTGGACGGAGGAAGAAGCATGTGAGAGAGAGAGAGAGAGGATGCGGGTTAGTGAGATAGGAGATGACTATTGACTTTACGTTTAAATTCTTGGAGATTGTAGCTGGAGATTGAAGCAAGTAAATGGAAGGGAATTCCACAGGCGGGAAGCGCGTGAAAAGAAGCTGATGGAGTAAAATTTGCGTTTACAATTTATTGGTTTCACAGTAAAAGGGTGGGACCTAGTTGCTAATCTTGTGGCTCGAGTAAATTTATATATAGGGGGCACCAGTGAGCTAAGTTCATCGGAGCAGAAGCCGTGAAAGTATGTATTTTGTTCTGTTATTTCTCCCAATGCCTGTGCTGCCATCAATTTGTTTAAGGCCATCAAAGGTATCACACGTTGTTTTTTCTTGTCTCGTTTTCCGTCTATCACCTCTGCGATGAGCAACTCGACGTGATGAATGGTAAGTAAGCTTGTCTCGCTAGAACCATTACAACTGAGTAGTGAGTTCGATCCTAACTGGGTACTCCATGCTTTCGACCTTGTGTCTCATCTAAGTGGCGCTTAGAAAATCAGCTATCAGCTCTGTGAGTATCAGATTCTCCAAACCTTCTTTCATCATCACATGTCCTAGAAACTTGAAATGTCTCTCTGATGTTAAGTGTAAGTTTTTTTTTTTCGTTTTCATTTTCTCCAAAACCACATCGTTGCTCACAGGTTCATTACCTGGCATCCCCAACATCCTTCTGTAGAACCACCCCATTTATGCTGCTTGGAATCTCTCTTTCACCTTTGAGGAAATTGTCCACATTCGCTACTATATAAGAAAACATATATCATATAACATTACTGTAATCTTTTCTTTGTTTCCAAGGCTTACGGCCTATAACATTGAATACACCGGTTTTCGCTAGATCAGTACTTGTCAGTACTTAGATGGGTGACCGTATGGGAATACCAGGTGCTGTAAGCGTATAGTGACGGATGTGCCTTGTGGTGCAGTGGATATCGGCTCGGAAAGAGAAATCGGTGAGCCGAGTTCGAATTCCAGTTGAATACCCTGCATTCACTTAAGCACTGGTACTCTTGGGAAAGGTATTAATCCGTTCCTTCCCTCCAGTTATAGGTTAAATAACAGGGTAGGACTAAAAACAAATCCCAATGAATCTTGAGACTCGAAAAGAAAAATGTATTACTAGACACAAAACTTACATAAAAACAACAATAAATTGTTGAAAGAAAAAGGTATTACCAGCAATAAATAAAGTTTAGTTGGCAATAAATGACCCGCCGAGGTTGATTTGCCATAAAAACAAAACAGTCAATATTTGTTTCTAACGAAATGTTCCTGTCTCCCACTAGTAAACTCAGTTCTTGTGATGCATCTTTGGGTATGCCAATACTTCTTTCGGATCTTGGTGTCTTCATCGACTGAACAACACACTGATCTTTCGAAACTTTTTCGCGTATATATGAGGTTATATCTTGCTTCGTCCGTATTTTTATATCGAGAATTTCTATGGCGTTTTGAGTAAATCACTCAACTGAGGAAAGCCTCGCTTTAAACTATATATTTAATCTTCCATTAGCATTTTACTGGATTTCTCATAAATGTCAGTCATAAGTTATCCACTATTCCGTTCCATACAGATCTTTAGAAAATGCGAAGCAGTCCAGACTTTTTTTCATTCTCATGTTGATTTTTGGTCATTTATTAGCTTTTTTTTTTTTAATCATCTCACCCCAAGCAAGGCATTCCACTGCCACTATTGCGCATGGGGCTACATAGGGGAAGGTAAAGAGAAGGAGTGGTTAGACATAGAGAATGTCAGGAGGAAGGTGACAGATGAGTAAGGATAGCGAGGATGAGGGTTGGGCAGATGGGAAGAGTGCTTGATAGAATGGGAGCAGGTTAGTGTGTTAGGAGGTGTGTATTGACCTTACATTTAAACTCCTGGAGATTGTAGCCGTCGGGGAAGCAATCGTTTGGAAGAGAATTCCACAGTCGGGAAGTGCGAGGAAATAAACTGTTGGAGTAGAAGTTATGGCTGCATTTTATCGGTTTCTCTGTAAAAGGGTGGGACCTAGTTGCTAATCTAGTATCTCGTGCAAATTCGAACCTAGGGGGCACCAGTGATCGAAGTTCATCGGAGCAGAATCCGTGAAAGTATTTATAGAAGAGACACAGGGAAGCCACGTCGCGCCGGTGGGAGAGAAACTGCAGGCGCGACGTGGCTTCCATTCATTTCACACAAACGATGTCTTTGTGAAAGGCATGAATCCATTCCTTCTTTCAACAAGCTATCAGTTAAATCGCAGAGCAGATTGATCAGTATAGCCTTGAGTAGCAGCCAGTCTATGAGAAAGTTAGTCACATAGAAAATCAAAAGAGAAAGACAATGCAAAATGTAAAGTTAGTGGGAAATTACTCTGATATGTTTCCTAAGAATGCATGCTAATTCACAGGTTAAAAAAAAGGTTTCTTATTTTTTTTTTGTTTGCATGTCAAACGTCATTTCTTTTGTTATTAAATTGATTAAAAACTCGTTTTCACATTCTTTATCATGACGTGCTAAATGAGGGCCTAAAAAATTAGGTTGGCGTTTTGCTCCCAACAAGCATTAACTTCAACCAGGTGATAAACAGTCCTTTCTTCTTGCTTTCATTGCCAACCTTGTCTCATTTTTCCTTCAGTTATCCTTCGGAATCTTTTATCAATAAAACGTAGTCTGTATAGGGGAGTTAAAAATTAAAAACAGGTAACAAGAGATGAGCCTCTTCACCTGTTCAATAGACGAGAGTGGAGTTTGAACCGGGCGATAGTTTAGACTATCTACTCCAATTGAAAAAAAAAATTAAATAAAAAAAAAGAAAAATGAAAAGATTGGAAAAGAGAAAAACCGGAAACCACATCCTAAACAGGAAACAAGGGATGAGCCTCTTCACCTGTTCATTAGACGTGGGTGGAGTGTGAACCGGGCGATAGTTTCGTCTATCTATTCCAATTGAAAAAAAAAATAGAATCAACTTGTCATTGAACAAGAAAAAGATCCTGAAGTTTGTCTTTGAAAAAATAAAATACTCTCTTTAGAAGAAGCAAGAAAAGTTAAAAAATTGTTTTTATATGAGAGATGGCATTTTAATGAGGAAATGACGCCCAGTGGATGCCAGTCTAAATGAGGAGCGGAAGATAACAAACCAAATACTTGTCCCGAAAGTATACAGACTAGAAATATTAAACATAGCTCATGATATTCTAATGTCAGTACATTTAGGAATAAATAAGACCTGTGAAAAAATATGAAATCATTTTTACTGGTCGAAACTTAAACAGGATGTCGTCAATTTCTGTAACTCCTGCCGCACATGCCAGATGGTTGGAAAACCTAAACAAAAGATTCCGTCCGCCCCTCTGAAACCTATTCCAGCATTTGAAGAACCTTTCAGTTAATTGTGTTGGTCCTCTTCCGAAAAAATAAATAAATAAATAAATAAAATAAATAGGAAACTAATATTTTTTTGTTTAATCATATTACCCCAAGCAAGGCGGCAACGCCACCGATGTGCAGGGGGCCACGTAAGAGTGAAAAGACTGGAAAAGAGAAAAGAGAAAGCCGGAAACCACATCCCAAACAGAGAACAAGGGATGAGACCCCTCACCCGTTCAACAGACGCGGGCGGAGCGCTAACCGGGCGACAGGTCAGTCCATCCACCCCAATTGAAAATAAAAAAAGAAAAAAGTGAAAAAACTGGAAAAGGGAAAGCCGGAAACCACATACCAAACAGGGAACAATTGACGAGCCCCCGCCCCTCAACAGACGTGGGCGGAAACTGCAAAGAGCTTCCAGCCGAAACGACAGCAGGACCGAAAAAGAGCTATGAAACGGGAACCCCTTCCTAAACAATAAACAAAGCGATCACATCTACTCCTGTCCAGAAGAAGTGGGTGGAGTGTGAGACCGAGCGATAGTAGGTACTATCTACTCCAGTTGAAAAACAAACACGCGTTTACTAAGTTATAACTTAGTATAAGTCAAAACAAACCTTAAGAATCAAAAACAATTTACGATATATATATATATATAATCGATTTTCTGCACGATTGTAAGAACTGCAACCTTGAAACTTCTGAATATCGTTTCTTATGTCTTTGTCTATGAGTCCGATTAAAATCAGACCACTCCTTCTATAACCCGATTTTTTCGATTATCAATTTTTGATATTTATCGGGGGTACCTCGACACAAAACCAAGCTACGAACACTCGCAGACGCTTATAGTACAATTGTGTAAATTTTCAAGAAAAGCGGGTCATATAGGTAACGGACACACGCAGACATACACACACACATACACACACACAAAGTTCCATTTATAAATAAGTTTAGATAAGATAGCATAATCTGCATGTAAAAAATTCTAAAATAATTGAAGCATTATTAATAAAAATGAAAAGACCAGCACTCAACAATATCAACAATGAAAACGGCCATAATCTGTTCACCGTGTTTGGAAATTAAAAACATTTGTTATAACTCTACACAGATGCATAAAACAGTCTCGTAAATTGTAATGCTTCTAAAACGAAGCTACTATCAATTAACCATCATAGACAACCGCACCTACCTCCCATTAACATGGACCAGGCTTGCCTCCCAGAGAGAAAACACTGCGCCTCCTTGTTCTCACACTTTCAGCGGACCTCAAATGGAATGACTATATCGAATCCATTGCTAAATCCGCTGCTATGAAAGTCGGTTCTCTGTGCAGGCCCGGAGGTTTTTTCCGTCTGAATCTATCCTGCACATTTATAAATCTACCATCCGCCCGTGCATTAAATACTGTTGCCATATCTGGTCGGGTGCCCCTGCTATTCTCCTTGGGCTTCTCGACAAGGTACAGCGGAGGGTCTGTAATGTGATCGATACTGACTTGGCAGACCGCCTGCAGTGTCTCTCTCACCGGCGCGACGTGGCTTCCCTGTGTCTCTTCTATAAATACTTCCATGGCTTCTGCTCCGATGAACTTCGATCACTGGTGCCCCCTAGGTTCGAATTTGCACGAGATACTAGATTAGCAACTAGATCCCACCCTTTTACAGTGAAACCGATAAAATGCAACCGCAACTTCTACTTCAACAGTTTCTTTTCTTGTACTTCCTGACTGCAGAATTCCCTTCCACATGACTGCTTCCTCGACGGCTACAATCTCCAGGAGTTTAAATGTAAGTTCAATAGACACCTCCTAACACAATAACTCGCCTCCATTCTTTCAAACACTCTTCACATCCTCCGAACTATCTATCACCCCCCCTTCTGACATTTCCTATATCTAACTACTCTTTCTATTTACCTTCCCCTATGTAGCCCCAAGCGCAAAAGTGGCAGTGGAATGCCTTGCTTGGGGTGAAACGATTAAAAAAAATCTATATATTCAGTTAGAAGCAACATAAAATTAATTCTTGATAATGGCAACAAACATAGCCGAAAGCGCTTAGATAAATGAAACATTTGGACAAATTTTATAAAATTTATGAGCTGGAAAGAAAAAAGTAAAACAGAAAAAAAAAAGAAGCAGTAAGAAACGTTTATCAATATTGAATATATTTATGTAATTATTTATTATTAAATTTTCAATGTGAATTTCGATAAACGTTACTTTGATAAACGTTTCCTCTTTGTTCTTTATCTTATCATTCTGACGGACTTATACACACAGACAGGACTTGAGCAACACAAAAACGACCACGTGAACCCAAACATGCACTCGCGCCAACACACACTCACTTAAATAGACACACGCACACACATTAACCTTACAAGACAAACACATGTTTGGTAAACCTGACAAATCAAAAAATGAACAGCACAGAACTAAATGTACCGGAACTTTCGCTTCCATTATTAATTTCTCCACCAAATTCTGATGAGGATTAAATGAAAGCGTTAAATTGGTAAATATTTCCTGTTAGTTGCTTACTTTATCATTATATATATATATATATATATATATATATATATATATTAATTCAGATACTTCAATCCAAGGGAAAAAAGCAGGAAGGTAAATTCCAAAAAACCCGATCCTAATTAATATTAAAAATTTATTTTAATATTAAAAAATGATACAGGAAGAGAGCTCCATGTAATAAAATATTACAGAGCAAATATATATTAAAAAAGGATTAATTCAATGATGTTGAATGGCCATTTCGATATGAAGATCCCCACGGGGGACGACACATCACCTCAGCAACAGAAAAAACCTTTCAGAAACTGGAGAAAAATTAGTCTACTTTTCCTTTTTAAATAGATTGCAAAGAAATTAAAAAATAAATAAATAATAAAATAAAATAAAATAAAAATAAAAATAAAGGGAAAGAAAAAGAAAAAGAAAAAGAAAACGAAAAAGAAAAAGAAAAAGATAGAATAAAATCAAATAAATAAGAAAAGAAAAAAAATTGACATCGTCTGGGTTCGCAAAAAAAAAGGGAGAATGTAACTAAAAATTAACAGACAGCCGTGTTAAATCGACCTAAGTTTAAGCAACACGGAAGAAAGGTGGTAAGAGAGATAAAAGAAGGAAGGGAGGGAAAAAGAAAGAAACTAAAGAAAAAAAATTTTTTAAATATTACAGACGCTGGACAAATTCAAAAACCTAATTTCCCCAAAACGTTGAAGTATTAGAAAAAGGCCTTTACTTAAAAAGGCATAATTATTAATAAAAGGGAATAAAAAGATATAGGATTTAAAATAAAATTATTTTAAAAAAAATTAGGTCATTTGAAATTAAACTGAATAAAGACAACACTAGGTAAGAAAAAAAAAATTAATTACAATTATTATATACATACCTATAGAAGTACACACATACATACATATATATACACACACAATTCTACGAATAAGAATACATATATACATACACATACACACACATACATTCAATTTATTACACACTTATATACATATACATGCGCATACACACACATATATGTGTGTACACACCTATATACAAAAAATTCATATACACACAATATATATGTGTACACATACATGCACACATACACACACACACACACACACACACACACACACACATATATATATATATATATATATATTCCATATGCACTCACACACATACATATTAATGAATATTATGAAAAGGAGCATTTAAATAGCTAAAAATTTTTTTTTCCAAAATTACATATAGTCCACATACATAAATACATATATACATATATATACAAATATGCACATCCACACACAAACATACACATATTTAAGTAGATATTCTGTTCTTTAATTAAGCAATATTATATATTTTTATCTACTGGCCTGATTATTTACGATAAATTGTTATTACGAAAATGTGTGTCATTCGGCAGGATTCGAACCTGCGACCATTTGATCTGGCAACGTGTGAGACCGCTCGACCACGAATGATCTCCAGTCTAAACGAGGTTCTAATCAAAACGTTACCAGATCAAATGGTACTTCCTTTATGTAGATAGGGGTCGCAGGTTCGAATCCTGCCGAATGACACATATTTTCATAATAAAAATTTATCGTAAATAATCAGGCCAGTAGATAAAAATATATAATATTGCTTAATTAAAGAACAGAATATCTACTTAAATACGAGTATCGATAAAAAATAATGTTCAAACAATTCATTTCATATATATATTTTTTCTAAACATATACTGTTAAATATAAGAGACAATGAATTCCTATTATGTTTAATCATGAGCCGTTCTAAACGTCGTATTTTGTTTTAATTTCAGGTGAAAATAAAGACAAAGATTCTCCAACATTTGGGTAATTTTTTATTAACTTGGTTCTAAGCTTTCGGCTCACACGAGCCATCTTCGGGGAGGTTACAAAGACATTAACATAAAAACAACCACCATCAGCGACGATTTTAACTTGTGTTGACATAAAATTTTGCTAGGCAACACTAACAAAAAAAGCAAACGCAGTTCGTAAATTTATAATGCGGTTCTATGACTTCACACCACGTGAGAGCCCGAAGTGTTAACAGAACCATATATTTAGATGCAATGTAATGTGTTATGACCAGATTTAAACGTGATTTTAAGTGTGGGTTGTTTGGATTTAATGTAGATGGCCTCCAATATCTGAAGGGTTTTTAATGTGTGTATGATTGAGGATTATTGTGTTGCTGACTAAAATCTGTCTGATATTATCTACATTGCTATATTTTCCCAAGAAATGTTGTTTAATTGTACTCTGATCAGAAAGTTATATATATATATATATATATATTCGGTCAACTGAGCTCGGACCTATTTGAGTCTATCACGCCAACCCTCACGCTCCTGCATCATGGTCGGAAGGTCATTAGAGTGGCATGCTGTGTCCTTACAATGTTGGTCAATGAAAGTTATGGGTGGGTGATCAACACATCTTGGATCAGGGATAGGTTTTCAGAGTAGTAGATCACACGCTAGTTCTTTCACTCGCCAGCAATCTCCTTCAAAATGCCTTGTGCGTTCACATAATATCAATGAGGTATCAAGAACCAACAGTGATTTAGATGGATCTTGCCCCCAAGAAATGCTAAGTATGGCTCTCAGAATCCGCGTGTCGGTTCCATCAAGGTTCGACTCAAAGGTGTCCAATCAGTGGCAATATACATTAAAGTTACTTCTATACTTGTGCAAAAAACATCTCAGTTTGAGGTTGTCTGGTAGATCAGATATCTAAATTACATCCATTTTATTGTAGGCTACTGAAGTTCTTGTTACATAATTTTTAAATCGTTTTCAACAAAAATTATCTCGTTTACAAGGTGTATATGAAACAATCTTGCACATATATAAATCTACAATCCGCCCGTGCATTGAATACTGCTGCCATATCTGGTCGAGTGCTCCTGGTATCCACGTATCGAACCGAACCCTTAAGGACATATGGCCCAGAAGATATAGAAGTTGGTTAGTTCCTGACTTGATTCTTAGAGTTGTGAGTTCAATACCAGGCTTCAGCAGTGGTGAACAAATAATTTACAGGGTTAGAGGAAGATAACCCATGAAATCCAATCGAGGCTTTACGCAAGGAATGGAGTTCATATACTCCAGTGATTGTAATAAAAGGTTAGTTTCGAAATTGCTAACACCTGAAGAAGGCCGGAGTGTACAACGGCCGAAAGGTCGTACAAAAGGCAATAAAGATGAGGACAATAGTCCGAATAATGTAAATACTGTAAAGACTACCTTATCTCAGAAATATAGACAAATAGAATGATTTATTATTAAACGTCGTACAAATGGTAACAAAGATGAGGACAATAGTCCAAATAATATAAATACTGTATAGACTACCTTATCTCAGAAATATAGACAAAACAAAAAACACATTCGAGAATATATTTATATTTAATACTGATGAAGAACTCAACTTTCACCTATCAAAATTTTTCAGAAGATATTCCACATTGACAATATTTGGAAGGGCTTTATCTCAAACAGTGCACATTCTTCTAAAAAATAAAATACCAAAATCGTATAACTTTCTTTATATACCTATAGGGAACTAGTAGTAAGAAACTAACAATAGTACACCAAAATAGAAAAAAGTGCTCAATATCACACAGTGTGAGAGAGCTAAATAAGGTTTCAAGTTTCAGGAACAACCAAAATGTTGATTTCACACACACACACACACACACACACACACACACACATACATATATATATATATGTGCGTAAAAAGCAGTTATATATATATATTTATATTTTTAATCCAACGGGATGATCAGGTATGTAAATCCCAAAACCCGATTCTAATTAATATTAAATTCATTAATATTAAAATTGATCAAGGTGGAGGGCTCGATGCAAATATTATATATTCTATTTGCAGAGCCAAATATAAAAATTAAACACAAATTTCGATGTTCAAATCCGTTGAATAGCCATTTCTACGAGGACTTCCTCGTTTCTTCAGCAATGGCGAAACGAAAATTTTATTTCATCAAATTCAAATCACAAAAGATTTCATACCGGTAGAAGTCCAAAAAAAAAAAAAAAAAACTCCATCCACAGGAAAATAAAATAGGGTGGGAGTAATATTTTTTTTTCTTGGCTTGCTTCCCAGTCAACCACTCCTTCCCTCTCTTTTTTTTCCTGTTTTCCTTTTCCTTTTTCATTTTTCGTTCGTTCCTCTTACCACTTCTAATCCCTTGACATGACTAGACTTCAACTTTTAAAATCTCAACTCAGATAAAGGGGAGGGGATGTCTTCTAATATGAGACGTAGGTATCTGCCTGCTTCCCTGTTTATTTAAAAAAATATTAATCTCACTTCATTTTATTTTCTTGTGGATAAATGATTTTTTTTACTTCTACCGGCATTAAATCTTTTGTCATTTGAATTTTTCTTAAATGAAATTTTCGTTTCGCCGTTGCTGAAGAAACGAGGAACTTCTCGTAGAAATGGCTATTTCACGGATTTAAACATCGAAATTTTTGTTATATATACATATATATATCCGTTGTAATGGTAGACTTATGTCTCGTAAGTCAGCAATGGATTGAACACTCTGGGATAATGATGTTGCATACAAGATGTATATAAAAATCTGCCTTCCTCCACTGTACACAGATAGGTTTGAGGTAGAATCTCCAATTCAGGTCGAATCGGTTGGGTTTCAATTCTAGCTGCCAAACAATTATATATTTAAACATATTGATAAACTTTGAAACAGGACTGTCTGACTATATATAAACTAGCAGTATAGCCCGGCGTTGCTCGGGTGTAATGAAATCTTCAAAACAAATCCATGGTCCTGGAGCTCAGATTCTATGGACGTTGGCACGAAAGACTAAAAAGCAATAGTTGTTTCCAGTTAAAGCAAAACCGTAGACTGAAAGAAAAATGAATGGATGTAAGTCAAATTTTGATTTCCTGGTAACGATATCAAATAAGATTTTGTCGTAAACTGAATTTTGAAGGCTAAATAAGTCCTATGAGTAAATGGTATCATGGTTGAGACTAAGAACTACAATTATATCTACTTAGAGCCAAACCCGAAGCAAAAACCAAAATAAAAGGGCTGAAAAAATAGAAACATACAGACAGATAAACAGACACACACGCAAACATCTTGCCTTATATATATATATATATATATATATATTATCGATTTTCTGCACTATTGCTATTTTTGTTATATATACATATATATGCAACCTTGAAACTTCTTCTGAATATCGTTTCTTATGTCTTTGTCTATGAGTGTATAAAATTTGATTAAAATCGGACCACTCCTTCTATGACCCGATTTTTTCGATTATCGATGTTCGATATTTATCGGGGGTACCTCGACACAAAACCTAGCTAAGAACACTCGCAGACGCTTATAGTACAACTGTGTAAATTTTCAAGAAAAGCGGTTCAGCCGTTTCGGAATCTATAGGTAACGGACACACACATACACGCACCCAGACAAAGTTCCATTTATAAATAAGTTTAGATGTATGTATTGTTGAGTTATGATAATGTTTAGTGCCTGTGTTTTTAGTCGTTTTATTGATGAAAGGAATTTTGGAAGCAGGTTTTTATTGTTAAGTGCTCGATATCGGGGTAGAGATATAGTGATGAGAATTCTAGTGCAAATGATTTGTTCTTTTAACTGCATGAACCTGCCCAGTTAACGTCATAAATTCTTTCCATAGTTTACGTTTCTGTTCATCCGTAAATTAATGATCATATAAAAATATCTGAAAAACTTCCTGGTTCGAATAATGTCCCAAAATCAAAGCAAATGATCAATCATCTTAATTGGCAGGGTGGGACATTTTGATATTATTAAACCATTTTAACAGCCTCTCATATAGTGAGTCCGATCCCCACCGAATACCAAATATTTGTAACCTTAGGCCAGTTTAGATAATTCTTTGTCAAAATACTGAAAATGAAATAACTTTATAATTCATGTCTTAGTGTTGTGGGGAATTATCTACACACCAATATGAACATACAAGATACTAGACTAGCAATTAGATCCCATCCTTTTACAGTGAAACCGATAAAATGCAACCGCAACTTCTACTCCAACAGTTTCTTTTCTCGCACTTCCCGACTGTGGAATTCTCTTCCACATGACTGCTTCCCCGACGGCTACAATCTCCAGGAGTTTACGTGTAAGGTCAATAGACACCTCCTAACACACTAACTCGCTTACATTCTTTCAAACACTCTTCCCATCCTCCCAACTATCTATCACCTCCCCTTCTGACATTTCCTATATCTAACCACTCTTTCCATTTACCTATGTAGCCCCAAGCGCAATAGTGGCAGTGGAATGCCTTGCTTGGGGTGAAACGATAAAAAAAAAAAGAAGAAATTCGAGGGTAATTAACAGCATTTGTTCGTACGCCGATCCGGGGCTAAGTACTATTATCCTCTATTTCCTCTGTACACTGTTTCTCTTTTGTAATATAATATTGTTTCCAACCGTATACCGTGCCCGAGTCTTTCTTGTGACCTTTTCCCCAGGGCCACATCAATTGGCGACGAAGAAACTGGAACTACCTGGGACCCTCAACAAATCATCGTCCACATCAGTCAGCGACGAAGAATTCGAACTTACCTAGGACTCGCAACAATTCTTCAAAAAAAAGTTGTCAAGAATTTCAAAGTCACAAAGTTTAACAGTTACCTACAAAGAACTCGTAAATAAGCGACTGACAAGTTGTTCAAGTCTACATGGAACCTTAATGCGACTGTAACAAGCCGTCTCCATAACGAAAATATCGACAGCAAATCCTGCAACATTCAAGGCGAAAATTATTATTATACACCGGCAAATAATGTCTGTAAACTGTCCCCCAAAACATACTGTAAGTAGATTTTCTTCTAGCTAATATTTATTTCTTCCTCCCAGAGAAAAAAATAGTAAATTGTTGTTCTCGTTCTGTTACGTACAGTCTAAAACTGTAATTCTTTTAATAGTTAGAAATTAGAAAAGTGTTGTGGGGAATTACCTACACACTAATATGAACTCCACCGAACTACATAAATACCGAGAGTTATCTAATCTCAGGGGTAGTAGTAGCTACGGTACTCATTTGTTAGTACGCCGTTCAGGTGCTAAGTACTATTATACTCTATTTCCTCTGTACATTGTTCCTCTTTTGTAATAGAATATTGTTTCCAACCGTATACCGTGTCCGAATCTTTCTTGTGACCTTTTTCTCAGGGTCACATCAATTAGCTTTAAAAATGTAAATACTTCGTAAATAAAGAAATAATCAACGGAATATTTGAACATTGGATGAGTCCATATTGATTACAAATTCGTTTTCTTTGCATTAATACTCTGTGGAAACGTATGTCTCCATCACTTTACTTATATATTTATAAAGATCTTGTTACTTCCGATGCTTGAAAGTGATAATTGTGTTAACTCTAGAGACACTGTCCTACGACTTGTACTGTGTGTCTCATTTTACTTGGAGAGTTGATAGGCTGTATCAAGTCAGATTCTCGTTCTAAAAATGTCATTCAGGATCAAGCACAATAAACGCAAATCTGATTTTTTATTGTGATTCGTGTCTTCCATTCAGCAATGGTTATGCTATGACACATCGTAAAATCAATCTCATCTTGAATAGAAATTGGTTCTCGTCCTTTTGAATGAGATCAATGAGGCAAGATTAACGAAAGCCGATTTAATCGTTAATGAGGTTTGTGGTGATACTGAGCAAAAGCGATGGACCGGATGTTTGCGCTTTCACGACCAAAAAGCAAAGGATCAAAAGTTGTCGTGCGCCGCCGGCTTCGCGCAGATGTTCCGGTTGAAAACTAAAAATTAATTAAATATTAAATTTTCAGTTCGCGAGCCTAAGCGAATTTTATTTATCAGCCAATGGGAAGCCCAGAACCAAATACAAGTGTGAAATCCCAAATGAGCTGATGTGATCCAAAAAGAAGATATAAAAAGCGGATACAGAAAGCATCGCCAGACAGAAAGGCAAACCGATTCGTGGAGGAGAGAGTAATTAGTAGCTCCCTTGACCGAAAGTCAAGTGGCTTACTACGCCCGCCTCCCTTACCTCTTTCTTTCTTCCCTGCCTCAAAAACTACTTACTGACCTAAGGAGCGAATACATCAAATACATTCCTTACTTACATGCTCCGAATTTCCTACGCATTAATTCTCTTTCAGCATTTTATTGCCATGAACATTTTAACCTCGGTTGGACCTCTACTACATGTATTACTTAAAATGTAAAAACATTAATTGATAAGTGTTATATATAAAATGTTATCTTTCAACTAAATTTGCTTTTCTTGGTTTATAACCTTTCTTTATGACTTATACTGAACTGTCTGCAACAAGGCCAAATTCCGTTAAACTGCAACAGTATACAACTACCCTTCACTAGAACGGACTCTCCACTACTAGCAGAAAAGATTAGATTAGACCACTAAAGGTTAAGCAAGCAATAATCTACTGCTTTGGGAAGAAGATCAGTTTTGTTGAAGTGATTTTAGATTCTGAGAAAAACTGTTTGGATTTTATGTACTTTTTTTTTATATGCAAGACAAGTTCGAAATAAAGAAAAGAGTACTGAACTATTATATAATATCTGTCTTCCTATATTTCAGCGAATGCTAGACAATCACCTCAGAGATGAAGGAAAGAGCAACATAAATATGTTTCTACAGAAGCATGCTGAGGATACCATAGACTGAACATGTGAGCAAATACGAGGTTCTGGAGAGAAGAGGAAAAAAAGACTTATACATAACAACAGGATGAGACGGCTGAAGCTTCTGGGAAATGTAATGAGGAAGGAGAGCTTGGAGTATCTGATACTCACAGCGCGAACAGAGAGGAAGTGAGACAGGAGAAAACAGCGTGTACCATATATGATGGGCTCAAACTAATCAATGGCATAGCAGGGTTTGGGAGAAATAATATGCCAAACAGTATTAAGAGTTACAACAGACAGGAAGATGTGAAGGATGCATTTGTTCCTTCTTGGAATTACTTGGTATAGCCCCATCCTTATGCATGCTTCACACCGATCTGTTCGACTGCTACAGCCAACAAGAATTACATTTTCCAGCTATAGGATTCTGAAATAAATACACACGTTTATTCGTGGATACAAGTAATAAATGAAAAATTGTACTCGAAAAAGGTTAGTATTTGTTTAGTGATAGAATTGAACACCGTCAGTCAGTTAAGTGCCATGCGCGATACACGCTTGGGCGATCATGTCTCGAAAGAGACATGACTGACTGGGCAGAAGATTATCCCGCAGTAGGTTGCCATTGCTTTCTGCGGTAGACTGGTTGCCGATAGAACCCAATCTGTCCTATTATTTAACCCATAACTGGAGGGAAGAGACGGATTAATACCTTTCCCAAGGGTATTTGCGCGTAAGTGAATGCAATGAATTCAACTGGAATTCGAACTCGGTTCTCCGATTTCTCGTTCCGAGCCGATATCCACTGCTCCACAACGCATACCCTTGAAAACCGTAACAACATAACAACTTATGTATCATGACTGTTAGCGGCTGTGTAATAGTTTTCAATCAGTTTCATATTTTAACACCTTCTGCTGAATAAGCGGAATGTTTCGTCCGTAAAATCTTCTCAAACTCTACCCTTGACTCATTTGGAGAAATGGTACCTGACTTCCCACCTAAAACTGTGTCTAATTCCTGTTTAATTTGCACACTTATTTTAATTTGCATAATGACGTCAGACTGCACTCTTTTATAATATATGAATTAACATTCCTAAATTATGTATTAACTACTTGAAAGTTTTTGTATTTGCCTAGTTTCCATAAGAGGTAATGTATTCATCAGAGATAATATATATATATATATATATATATATATATATATATATATTGTCATCCGCAGACAGATCTGTTTCGCTGTATCACAGCTCATATTGACTCCGATTGCTACACAACCCAGGCTCGAAACCCGACCGATTTGGCGTCAGTCGGCGACTCCACCCTGGGCCACGGGGCGTTCGGTGGAAGAAGGCAGTCTTTTTAGCGCATATCATATTACGCGCCCAGTAGCTAAAGTACTCAAATTCATTTTTACTGAATGAGCGATATACATTACTTCTGAAGAAAACTATGTATCTTAACATTAACCAGTGGAAATCCACTGGTGACTGTATAAAATGGTTTAAGGCTATAAATCCCGATAAAAGATCTGCATTCATAAAATACGACATTAAGGAGTTCTATCCATCGATAACAGCTAATTTACTTTCAGAAGCATTAGAATTAGCGAAGGAATATAATGAAATAAAAGAGGAGGAGCTAGATTTTATAACCATAAAACTTCTTTCAAAAACGAGAAATATAAGCATAGCACTGCATTATCCACCTATGTATGGGAAATAAAAGCCAAAATTAAAAAGGATCCCATTCTGAAATGGGAAATAATAAAAAAGTGCCCTAGCGATAATAAAAACAATAAATTTTGTAGGGTATGTGACGAGGAGAAGCTAGCAATAGCTAAATTTGAACCTACAAGCAAACTCATTAACGCTAGAACAGAAATACTAAATAAGTGTAGAATGCACAAAATGAAGTTTCTTGCGTAGACTATCGGTGTTAATGTAAACCCCGCCCCCAATATCTTTTTTTTTTTTTTTTTTCTCTTCCTTCAACCCCTTCCCCCAAATGACACCAAGAGGTCTATTTATTTGATTAGTCCTTGGTCTGCCTTTGCCCTGACGAGCCGTTGTGCGAAACCGCGGTAGGTCTTGGCGATCTTGCGATTTTTTTCGTGTGTTTTTGCTCTGCGTAACTGCCTTTTGGTTAACACTTTTGGTTAGTTTGTATCGAGCACTTTTCTTTCCTGGTGGTTCGTTCCGTTAGAGGGTTTTTTCTTTACTGTGAATAACCGTATGCATTGTCGGTCCTACACAGTTTTCTTTTTTTGTCCCCTCTTTGTCCAAAGCTCTATAGCCGAGGACGGTAACGGAGTTAGATTCTGTTGCTTATTCATAGTCTTTAAAAGATTCTTGTGTAATATTTTAAGAGTAGAATACGGACAGAGTCGGTTTTATTATCATTATTATATATATATATATATATATATATATATATATATATACATTACATATACATTACCTCTTAAGAAAACTATATATATCTGTAAATTCAGATAAATAAAACTTAGTGGGGAAATATCCATTTTTAACATATAATTTTAAGGCATGCATTCTTCGACCCCTTATAAACAGAGAATGAAGAAAAGTCTAAGCCCAGGGGGGGTTAGTTTATGTACAGGAAGGGGTTGGGATGTATTGGTTTTCATTGGGTTGACCTATGGGAAGGAGAATAGATATTCTTCCTTAGTAGTTGGAGGTATGTGACTTGTATATATATATATATATATATATATATATATATATATGGAAAGATTTTACAGGAATGTCAGAACCAAGAAACTATTTCCTTGTTAAGCCGAAAGGATTTCCGGGCTCATTAATCTTGTCTATTGTCTTGCTAAAAAACCCTTATTAACTGAAATTTTTGGAATTGTTTCTGGGTTCGACAACGGGAAAATGAAAAGCGCTCATAAAGCGAAACTCTTATGCACACGTACTGGAGAAAGAAGACAATACACTTTCATTTGCAATTTTAAATAGCTTTCCAAAATCTAATTTTGCATCTGAACCCAAAATGATTTCTTTTCAATCGGTACTTTTAACTTGTCTCTAAACCTGCTCAGTATGCAGGCGCTGATGAAAACAAGAAGAGATCCACATTTAAATATATTTTTACTTTATCGATGGTTTCTGGTTAAATCGTTTCTTTAAACCTCGAAATGAAAAGGCAACAAAATATAAAATATTTTATAAAATCATGGTTGGACATTAAATGAAATAGAGAAAGTGTCTGGAAAAATCGATTAAACTGGAAACATGTTATGGCATTTAAGAACAAGATTATTCAAATAGAAGTGCTGGTATATATTGAACAAGGCAGATAGGTCAAACGGAAATCCTATAATTTGATTAGATATTTCTTTCTCTGAAAAGAAAAACACTGTCTCTAAAAAAAATTATGTACCTTTGGTCTTGAGAAAAAACATATGTACAAATGATACATTTTATCAGAAGACTCTCTTTTATAATTAGTCCTTGTTGTGACAATAAAGTACATCCTGCAGCAATGCCCTTGGTCAAGAGATTAGCATTTTTGAAGTGTGCATAATCACATCTTAATTGCCTTTGTTTCTAGAACCAACCTGACACAACGTGAGTTCACGTGTTAGGGTCCAGGTATAGACAAATAGTAAAAAAAAAAAGACAAGACTGAAAATATAAAAATACATTTTTATATAAAATAAATTACCAGCGATACCTATTTCTAACGATATCACCAACAATACTTATTTATAACAAAATTTACCAAAATATCTATTTACAGTATATATTTAATTGAAACCATAAAAATTGCGTTCAAAAGATTCAGATTTCATTATTAAAAAACCCATAGAGACTTATATGCCGCTAAGCAAAATCAACAAACCAAATAATCAGTATGAAATAACTCTTTCATGATATTAATCTACAATTTCTTTAAAAAATCAAACCCGATTCCAAAATATATCTTCATCAAAACTACAGCATAAACCACTCATATCACCGCTTCTAGTAATTATACCTAGACACACATGTATATGCACAATAACTGAGAATCATCTTGCATGTATATAATTGTGAAAGCAGAATAACATACGTTTATTATTTAATGACCTCCAAGAAAATGAAATTTCGACATGACATTTCGTCCATCAAAGTTGATATACCGTTAAACAAACAAATGAAATCAAGACTTTTATGATGAGAATATTCGTATTTTGAGACCCTACGGCCTATCACGTTGGATACACCGGTTCTCGCTCAATCACCAAATTTAAGCAACGTTGAGCCTGGTCAGTACTTAGATGGGTGACCGCCTGGGGATACCAGGTGCTGTAAGCGTTTAGTGAGGGATGTGCGTTGTGGGGCAGTGGATATCGGCTCGGAAAGAGAAACCGGTGAGCCGAGTTCGAATTCCAGTTGAATACTCTACATTCACATTAAGCATTGGTACCCTTGGGAAAGAGATTAATCAGTCCCTTCCCTCCAGTTATGGGTTAAATAACAAGGGTAGGACTTGGGGACCCTGCCTTAAAAACAAATGCCAGTGAATATATTAATAGACACAAAAACTTATATAAAACAACAATAAATTGTTGACTGAAAAATGTATTACCAGTAATAAATAAATAAGTTTAGTTGACAATAAATGACCCGCCGAGGTTAATTTGTCATAAAAACAAAACAACCAACCAACCTTGTTTTGAGGGTAGCCATTTTCTAAATAATTGCTTTTTTTTCTCTTTAGATTAACATTTACGAAAGTCACAAAAACTCAAATCAAGTTTATATAGGAATTTTTAGCCTGATAAATTATTATAATTTGATATCTTTCTAGTCAGACTACTATCCTAATCTTGGTTATTATACTCACAACGATTCGGAGGATGCGCCCTCTTCATCAGGTGTTTATCGTCGTACTAGGCTTAAGTACTAGTTCGTGACTTCATTCTCGTGTCTGCTGGTGCTGAAAATACGTATTTTTCAGTGAGAAACTCGGACAGACAATTCAAAAAAGAATTGATTTACGACTATTAATTAGTACGTGATAGTCACGGATAATGTTAACAAAATGAGAACAAACTGTTGCCGTGTATTAATTAAACATTTTCGTTAAAATTCCAAGTAGGTTGCATGTTACGACAAGAAAGAAGACCCAGGGATACAACAGGTAGAATTAAGCAAATCGTAAATTATTTACAAACGAATGACTTCGTAATAAATTTGATTGCACGGATTTTCCTATGGTTTACGAGTACTTTACAAACTTTATTCTGATGAAATTAATAAAGCTTTAAAAACATAATTTGTTTTAAAAATAAATATTGACAAAAATATAAAACAGAGAAAGCAGAAGAGTAACGATACGATTGAAATTAGTCACTGTAAAATGGATGAGCCAAAAAAAATCTAACAAAAAAGAAATAAGCAAAAATGCTAAACCTGTTATCGACTGTCACTCTTCAGGAACTGTGCAAACTTGCATTTGTGCTAAAATTGAGTGAATTTACAATCGCAGATTTTACAGCCTTAAAATATCTGTTCGATGTTAACGTGGATTCGCGAATTTAGTATTACATTTACTCGACAAATAGCTCAATATTTCCAACTCTCTAATTATTCTAACATTCCACGGCCTGATTTCACTTTTTTGTGTGATACAATTAAAAGAAAAAAAAACAAAAAACTTTCCGACTTTTTATTAATCACTTCACACTAAGTAAGGCAATAAAGCTACTAAGACGCAAGTGTTACTGAGTGTTAGAGAATATGAGAAAATAAGTTATTAATAACGAGAGAAGAATAAACAAACAAGAAGATAACGATGATATTGCATTAACATTTTTAAAAATTAACGATGACTAGGGAGTAAGAAATCAAATAAAGTTATACCAGCAGGAAATACAAGAGAAGAAAATGTTGGCATAGAACCTACGGTTATATCTACCTATTTCAACTGAAATCCTATGCTGATATCTATCTGCAAAAGTTGTAATACTCCACCATTATTTTCGTTCCTTACAAAGCAAGTAGACTTGATGATATACTTGTAATGGTCCTTAAGAAATGAACTTCTGAACTGGTTCCTGTTTGCACTCCACTCTACGGTAAATGCCTGGCTGCATCTTGCTTTCCTCTTTGTTGTTAATCGTCTTCTGTCTTTAAAAACACAGGTAAACCATCTGATTCTACTAACCTTCTACCTATTTTTTTTTATCAATGCAGACGACAATTCTACTCCTTCAGCTTCTTCTCTCGCACTTCCCGCCTGTGGAACTCGCTTCCATATTCTTGCTTTCCTGACGTCTACAAACTCCAGGAATTTAAATGCAATGTCAATACTCATTTCTTAACCACTTGACTAGAGTTCTTTCACCACCCCGTATATCCTTTCCTTTCTCTCCACCTTTGAAACTATCATCACACCTGTATTCCCACCCTTTTCTTGCTCCTTTATAACTGGTTTGTCTTCCTCTTCACTCTCTTCTAATTAATCTTTTTACACTTATTTCAGTGGAATTACCGCCTTGCTCGGGGTGATACTGGGTACTGGAATCTTTATTTAGCTTTGAATTGGCTAATCATCTCACATATCAGGGTCTTCTTTCAGATTAGCAATATAGCTTTCCCAAGTTCAACTGTCGATCTGTTAACAATTATTGCTTAAAGATCCTCTAAACCTTTAGATAAATGTACGATCAGATCGGGCGTTTCATAACTCATTTATGATAGTCTTCGGCATTTAAAACGTTATGTTCTTTCTGGAAGAATGTTTGAACTGATTCAGTATTTACTATCAAATCGTAAAATGAAATTTCTCTTGAATGACCACACTTCCAGATCTTTTTGCATAAATTCAAGTTTCATGCAGGGCTTTATCCGGACCTACGTTGTTTCTAATTTTCATAAATTACATTCCTGATAACAACAGTTCTCAATCTGGTATCTATGCTGATGACACCGATCTTTGCCACTATCTTAATAATAAGTGTGATATGTTCAAAAAGTAAAATTGGACCGACAATCTTTTGTTAAATGAGGCAAGTAATGGCTTGCTTTATTTTACCTCCTCAAAAATGAAACCGCTCTCTTTTAATAATCTGAGAGGAACCTTTTAATTTCATCCAGTATGGCTAATGCTAACTTCTAATGACCGTTTCATTGTGCTTTTTGGACTAACGTTTTTAGCTGGCATTTAGTGAAAAGTTTATATTGAACCAATTGCTAAGTCTGTAGATAAGAAAGTTGGTCCACTATGTTGTACTAGACAGTATTTTTTTCGACAGAATCTAGTTTACATATTCAGTCAGTTAAGTGCCATACGTGATACACGCTTGGGTGATCATATCTCGAAAGAAACATGACTGACTGGGCAGAAGATTATCCTGCAGTAGGTTGTCATTATTTTCTGCTGTAGACTGGTTGCCAGCCAAGGCTATAGAACCCAATCTGTCCTGTTATTTAACTCATAGCTGGAAGGAGAAGAAATAGATCAAATTACGTTATTATATTAAGTATAATTAGTGGGGAATCAGTTTATTACTTCATAACAATAGAAAACTCATCCGCCACTTTATACCCAGTATAAATTTTAATTATGTTTCCAACTATTACATATATATAGTCAGTCAGTTAAGTGCTAGACGTGATGCACGCTTTGGGCGATCGTGTCTCGAACGAAACATGACTGACTGGGCTGAAGATTATCCCGCAGTAAGTTGCCATTGCTTTCTGTGGTAGACTGGTTGCCAGCCAAGGCTGTAGAACCCAACCCGTCCTATTATTTAACCTGTATCTGGAGGGAAGTGACGGATTAATACCTTTCCCAATGGTATTTGCTGGAATTCGAATTCGTCTTTCCGATTTATCGTTCCGAGTCGATATCCACTGCACCACAACGCATATCTTAATTTACATATTAATAAGTTTAAAATTCGTCCTTGCTTTGAATATTGCTACCACAGCTGATCTGTTGTTCATTCTATAGATTTATAAATTTTTGATAAAATCCAAAGAAAAATCTGCAATGTTATTTGTCATGACCTGGTATCTTAGTTTCATTTACTTTTTATCGCCGAATTGTAGCTTTTCGGTGTCTTTTCTATAAATACTTTTATGGTAATCATTCATCCTATATTTTTATGAAAACCTACATAAAGATTTTGTTTCAATGGATAATATGATGAACATGAGAAGGATCAGTAAGAGGAAGAATATTGCTTGAAGCTCCAAAGGATCTTTTCTGTGTGCCGTGTCTCGTCAGGGCGTAGACCTTACACATTTTCCTGTTCTTGTAGTTCTTAATTAGTTTTATTTTTTTTTTTGCAATTTTTTTAAAACCCTGTTCTGCCATTTATTTGATCAAATCCATCATGTGACGCGCTACTTAACTCTATCCCTCTTTTACTCTATCCATCCTGTGAGCATCAGATTTTCCAAACCGTCTTTCCTCATTACGTGTCTCAGAAATTTCAACTGCCTCAAGATTTAAAAGTTAAAGGGAATTTATTATTGTCATAGATTTGAACCCCTCATTTATGACATTCATTTCTTGCAATAACATACGTTGAGGCACACCAAAGAAAACACGTGAAGGGTTTAGATTGGGTCCTTCTCTTTCTCTATCTCTCTCGATAGTGGAAGAGTTGCCTGGCTCAAAATCAACCAGGTTTACTTTTGCTCTGTCCCCAGCTCTGAAAGACACACAGGCTAGAATACTATATATAAGTATTTGGGCGAAGAAAAACTATGGCACCTTTCTTGATGAAATTCAACTTAACATCAAGAACATAATTAGAAAAACTTGGAAAGGATTATTATAAGAATAAATAAAATACAGTGGCACCTGTTGTATACGACCACCCCTACTGCCATAAAAAAACTGGCTACATAAGCCCGGTTGTCGCTCACTAAAGACTCCTGACCTATCATACCCACCATCGTATATTTCACTCTCCAGAATGTAAATATTTTAATATTTTACCATGTAATCTGGTCATAAATAAATGAAAACATCAGATGGTCTAACTTTGAAAAAATTTATTCAGCATAATTATTTTTTTTAACATTAAAAACGTATTTACAACGGTTAACAAAAGAAATAAAAATGATTTATTCACACTGGTGTAGGCTTAAAAAATCAGTTATTGCAGTTTGAAGGGCTTTTTTATAATGTAACCACTTCGATTCTAGAATTGATGTTGGCACTTATTTCTTATAAAATATGTACGTTGGAAAAGTTCGTGATGGATACGTTTTCAATTTTTTTCTTAGAAGTGAGTGAGAGTAAAAGAGAATCTGCGGTAATATATGGAAAAATAAACAAACATACAAGAAAAAGTGACAACGATCAGGTGAGAGAGAAAGAGAGAGGTAGAGAGAGAGAGAGAGAGAGAAAGAGAGAGAGAGATAGTAAAACAATTGAGAAAAAATAAAGAAAATTAAAGAGATAAACATTGAAAATTTAAATTTCATATAGACGTGAATTTTTCCCCTGCGTCCGAATTTATCCAACTTGGTACATAAACCGACAAATCTCTTGAAATTGTCAAATGTAATAAGTACATGTTAACACAAGACAGCCGACGTTTGACCAACACCATTTCAACCAAAAGTAAAAATTTGACACTTCACTCCAATAACAAAACAACGAGAAAGTGTTTCTGGCTTACAGTCAAGGAAAATGAAATAGATTACTAACGTAAATTCTTCTAATTTAGAAGTCAGGACTGTACTTCCAAAATTTATTTTTGTTGAAGTGGTCGCTTGACCGGTAATTTTTATTCTTTCATGCTGGTCGGTGATCGCGTTTTGGAAGAGGTCGCTCACTGGGGATCAATTAACATTAGCATATAATCCGTGCATAGAAAAACGGTCGTTAATAGCAGGTGGTCGCTGACGACGGGGGTTGCATATACCAGGTCCCACTGTATATGTCTATATTATTCGACGAAACATGTTTGAATGAAAAGATGCCTCTTATCTCTCTCTCTCTCTCTCTATATATATATATATATATATATATATATAGAGAGAGAGAGAGAGAGATTTATATGCCTTGAATATATAGATTTGAATCGAAAAGATGGTAGAATAAAAAAAGAAACGTATTTCAGTCTAAGATGTTTCAGTTTTATAAATCCTTCTTCAGAGCCCGAAAGAAAAATAAAAAGCAACAAAACGACAGTATACTTGTATATTGTGATTAGGGATTAAATCGTAATAAGCTGATATGTGACAGTTTTTCTAAGCAATAGATAACTTTTAAATCTATATGCTTAGAATATTGTGGATGATAACGTGTACACTGCGTGCCAGAATTATATGCAAATCGATTTTTTTGTTTTAACTCCGATAGTTTGTAATAAAAATTAGTGAAACTTGGCATGTTATATGGCAACACTAACACATGTGCAGATCTAAAAGTTTAAGCTAATCTGTCCAATAGTAAACAAATGGCAGCCATTGTGGTTACTTGCAACCTGTTTCATTTGCCAACTTTATATGCAAGATGGGACGTAAAGGTAATTGTCCAAAGGGTTTGTAATAAGATATCTACCTTAGAAATAGCCAAAGAATTGGCCCGTGATCATCGTACAATTAAAACATTTGTTACTTACCCTGAACTTTGCAACAGACGTTCTGACAAAGGGAAAATGCATAAGAAAGCACCTGTGTCGAATTCGAGCCATGAGTAGGATCAAGAGAGAAGTCCGCCGTAACCCTCTTGAAACTAGCAAAAAAGTTTTTGAAAATGCTGGTGTTCCTGATGTGCCCAAATCAAGTCGATGCCGTATCCTGAGGTCGGTTGCAAAATGTGGAAAGCCAGAGATTCGCCCTCCATTAAAGGATATGCACAAGAAAAAGAGGACAGAGTAGGCAAGAAATTACATAAAGGTAAATTTACAAATTGCTTTGTTCACCGATGAGTGTCGAGCGACCCTAGATGGACCCGATGGGTAGAGGAAAGAATGGTACTGTAATGAGGGTCCAATTTCCCACCAGATCAGGCATCATCAAGTATGTGGTGCTGTGATATTTTGGGCTGCAATCATTGGTAATGAGCTGGTAGGACCATTCAGAGTCGCAGATAGAGTGAAAATGACCGCCAAACTCTCCATTGACTTCATTAAGGAACACCTTAAATCCTGTCATTCCGGAAAAAGATGATATTCATGCATGATAATGCACCGTCTCATGCTGCAAGGATAAACACTGAATATTTGGAGAGTGTTTTTGCCAGACATGGGAAAATAATGCAATGGCAAGCCTGTTCTCCAGATTTAAATCCCATCAAAAATCTGTGAAGCATCTCGAATGGGAAGATTTACTCAGAAGAAAGGCAGCACACCTCTAAGGATGACCTCTTGAATGCCATTCTGACTGCTGCCAAAGAAATTTCATCAGATGAAATAAAGTTTAACATCTTCAATGGATCAAAGGTTTTTTTCTCTTGTTAATAGAAATGGCAATTATATACAATATTGATTGTACTATGAAACCATATTGAAGATGTTTGTTCTGTATTATTGTTGTTCTCAAATTACATATTCCTAAAATAATCAATGTTCTAATTTTCTGTCACCACTTCACCATATTTGACACTTTAGCAATGATTCGCATATAAAGTTGGCACGGTGAAACAGGCTGCAAGTCACCAAAATGGCTGCCATTTGTTTACTATTGCACAGATTAGCTTAGAATTTTAGATCTTCACATGTGTTAGTGTTGTCATATAACGTGCCAAGTTTCACTAATTTTTATTAAAAACTATCGGAGTTAGAACAAAAAAAATCGATTTGCATATAATTCTGGCACGCAGTGTATGCCTATGTCTGTATAAAAGGGCTCGTATGTTTAGGTGCATATTGAACGGTAACGTTAGTTATTATTTTTGTATATGCGTGTTTACGTATTTATACATGTGTCATATGTATTATAGCAATAGATAATTTTTAAATATATGTGTGAGAAATACTTTGGACAGTAAAGTGTGTGATGATGAATGTGTGTGTTTATGTGAACATTTTATCTGGTAAATTCCGGCATTTGAAATGGTGTTTGATATATTTTTATTCCTGATTTATATAATAATAATAATAATAATAATAATAATATGCATAATAATATGCATATATTATTATGCAAATATTATGCATAATAATATGGATCCAAAATGCAGGTTTTGTGATAAACACCAAGAAACAAGAGACCACCTAATCTCAGGCTGTTCTGTGCTTGCCCCAAATGAATATAAAAATCGCCACGATAGAGTTGGGCAATATTTACATTGGGCAATATGCAAACATTATGGAAAAGCTGCAAGCAAACACTGGTATGAACATCACCCAGCACCGGTTACAGAAATAGAAGATGTAATCATTCTATGGGATTACACCATCTACACAGACAGAAAAACTGAAGCAAACAGGCCAGACATTATTGTTAAAAACCAGAAGAAGAAAACTTGTCTATTAATTGATATGGCTTGTCCAGCGGATTGTAACATAGTAATCAAGGAATTTGAAAAACTGTCAAAATATAAAGACCTGGAAATTGAAATAGAAAAAATGTGGAAATTGAAAACAAGAGTTGTGACAGTGATAGTAGGTGCACTTGGAATGATAAAAAATGGAACAAAACAACACATTGAAAGAATCCCTGGAAACCCCAGCTTAAGAGATATACAAAAAATTGTCTTATTAAGTACAGCCCACACACTAAGGAAAACTTTATCTATGTAATGCTGGAGATGATAGGGAAGATAGAAAAACATGAAATGGGGCTATAACAACACGCCACTACCTGCCTTAGGTCTCCCCGCAGACTTGGTTGGTAGTGAGACCAAAGCAGAAATCGAAATATGATGAAAAATGACATAATAATAATACTTTTTCCAAGGGTACCAGTTCTGAAGTGAATGCAGTGTATTCAACTGGAATTCGAATTCGGCTCACCGTTTTCTCTTTCCGAGAAGATATCCACTGCACCACAATGCACACCCGCCACTATACGCTACAGCACCTGGTATTCCCATGCGGTCACCCATCTAAGCACTGACCAGGCTCAACGCTGCTTAACTTCGGTGAACGAGCGAGAACCGGTGTATTTAAGGTGATAGGTCGTAAGCCCCCTCTTGTTAGGAATGGCTAATTAGTTAGCCAGTTGAGTTGAAAGGTTGTTGGAGGGCAGGATTATTAAATCTGTACACTTTTCGTTGTAACCGTTTTTTTTGGTTTTTTTTTTTTTGCTTTGTGAATTTTGTGGGCTCGTTTTTTTTAGCGCTGAAGATGAAATGGGGTGGGTAGTGGAGAAGTTTTCTCAATATATTTCTCTTCTTCATTTGGATATTCAGGGCAACATATCCTAAGGTAAAATCCCATGATTATTCCACATTTTATTTTCTTGCTCTGGTAGGAATAGAAATTGATTAGGTGGTATTTGTTTACGGCTTTTCGGTAAACTTTAAAATCAAATTCATCATTGTTGCGTATTAATAAAGTTAGAGATTTACTTCTTTCAAATTCGTGTGTGAATTTGATGGTGAGTTCAACCTTATATTAAATAATGTTTCCGTCCAACATACATCAAAACAGACAAGAATTTCAGCAAACAATAATTATAACAAAAAAGATAAGAAAATTAAATCATCGGCAAATGTTATTAAAATTTAGTGGATGATTAATGATAAGGAAAGAATACAAAGGTAAAACAAATAAACTTTATGCTTCAAAACACTTTTCCAATATTTTCGAAAATATGTTCTCTTTTCATACAAAGAGAAATGCTAACATAAATAGATTAGAATCATATCAATGCATGAGTAATTTAACAAATAAATTCTATTTTAACAATATAAAAATGCTTAGTGAGACCCTCTATTATCATAAAATCTGTGTTGTGTATATATATATATATATATTAACAATACCTTATTAACTTTATTTTAATTTTATTATTATTATTATTATTATTATTATTATTATTATTATTATTATTATTATTGTTAACTTTACTTGTTTTTGTATAATACAATAAGTGTCCATAATGGTATTTGTACTGCTACACGCGTTTCGAGTCCAAAGTTGACTCTCTTCAGGCGAACAAATTTGTAACTTTACATATCGAGATCTGTTTGTCTTTCTGAGGGATTTTAATGAAAATTTCACGATTCATTTACAAATTACTTAGATCATTGTTTAAATAACTATTTGTAGAAAATCTTCGTAAAAATATTTCTTACATATGTTATCACCCACCAGTTAAATTCTTGAATTGTCTAGAAATTCGCGAGAGTTCTCCCATACAGCTAATATTAATTAAATTCAAGAGTCATTAAGAATGTCAAATGAACCCTTTTTCAGAAAATCTGCTCCGAATTGTGATAAAAAATTGCAATAAAACTATGCCGTTCTTGGAGGGATAAACTTTTAATTAGTTTTATAAACAATGTAAATTAAGTATGGCGATCAAACATGACATAATTTTATGTATCGTAGCGTAATCGTAGGTTTTGAGGTCTTATATAATAAGATTAAAAATTACAAATTTTCAGCAATTTATAGAATTTAGTTAGTTCAGATTCATAGCCTTATGTTTGAATATGCTTTCTGAATAAATAAAAATTAAAATAATATAAAAATTACTTTTAAAATAATTTTGCAATTTAATAAGAAAGAATGAAATTGGAATAACCGAGCTAACTAAATTTATGCTAAGCAGAGATTTAACAGAATAAAAATTATAATTTCAATGGTAGGATTAGCAAAATGGCTATTGAAATATACAACAAAACAAACTAAACACGGGTTAGAAAAAATAGAAAAAAAAGATAGCTTTTCCAATTTTTGAAAGGTACTTCTATTCATGTGCGTTGTGGTACAGTGGATATCGGCTCGGAACGAGAAACCGGGGAGCCGAGTTCAAATTCCAGCTGAATCCATTGTATTCACTTACGCGCAAATACCCTTGGGAAAGGTATTAATCCGTCTCTTCCTTCCAGTTATGGGTTAAATAACAGGACAGATTGGGTTCTATAGCCTTGGTCGGCAACCAGTCTACCGCAGAAAGCAATGGCAACCTACTGCGGGATAATCTTCTGCCCAGTCAGTCATGTCTCTTTCGAGACATGATCGCCCAAGCGTGTATCACGTATGACACCTAAACTGACTGACTTCTATTCACAATTAAGTTTAAATATGATGAAACTAAGAAGTAAAAAAATAAAACTTACTTTAAATATTGAAAGCGTGATTTAGGAATCCTGTTGGTAAGTGATTCAGAAACACTTGAAATTGATAAGAATTGGGCACTAAATACAAATGTTTATAGAGGGACTTATTAGTGTAAGAAGGGGCAACCACTGACCTTTTAATGATCAACATCACGTATAGCCACCTTTTTAAGCAAAATACGTGTAATCAGCATGCACACAAAAAATGTATTAATTTTCTTTAAAAATTGTATTAAGCTTATCAATTTTCAATGAATAAATATGGCCTTCACGTATTAATTCAACAACCTAGCGTTAAAGATGGAGGAGAAATGTTTAAAAGATTTTTGAAACTTTATATATTATTATAAAAAATATAATAAAAATGCAAACAATTCTTGTAAAAATTTATTATTCATCGATATTTATTCCTCTTCAGACTATGATATCATTAATATACATTGTTTATAAAACTAATTAAAAGTTTACCCCAATAAAAAATGGCATAGTTTTATTGCATTTTTGTTTTTGACAATTCGGATCAGATCTTCTGACAAAGGCTCATTTAGAAAAAAGAATTGATTAACATTCCCCAAAGACTCCTGAATTTAATTAATCCCTCGAATTTCTAGACATTTTAAGAAATTAACTGGTGGGGGGATAACATTTGTAAAAAATATTTTTACCAAGATTTTCTAGAAATAAATACTTTAACAATAACCTAAGTCATTTGTAAATGAGTTGTGAAAATTTCATTAAAATCTGACCATTATTTAATTTTTGCAACAATTTCCTAATTAATGGATTTTTCAACGGCCAACGCAAGTGATTTGCGTAATGTTATATTTGCTGTAATAAATTCTTATAAAAATTGCGTCACTCACGGACGAAAGAAAACCAAAGTTTTTACCAAATATTCGAACGTGTAAGGAAGAATTTTAAAAATTCAAAAAATAAAATATACATTCATCTATCCTCTTAATAATAAAATTAAAATTTTGTCGATAAAACTTTGTAATTATTTAGTTTGGGGCCTTTTTTCTTCATACTATGCTTTTTCAGCGATTTAGTGGGAGTACCAAGGTTTATGGTAAATGTCAGTAATGATTATTTATTTTTGTTTTTTATGAGTATGTCTAGGAATGGCAATTCATTATAGGCCTATTTCTGTTCTCAATATATATATATATATTCAATTTGTGTGTTTAGGCAGCACATTTTCTTTTAAACATGTCAGATTTTCTTTTAAACATGTCAAATACTTATATATATATTATATGCTAGATTAGCTACTGTTGCATATAGATGGAAAGATAGATATCTAGATAGATATAAACCGACTGAGATAGATAGATAGATAGATAGATAGATAGATAGATAGATAGATAGATAGATAGATATGAACAGACTGAAATAGACAGATATATATATATATATATATATATATATATAACAGTAGCTACTCTAGCATCTACGCATTATTCATTCAGTAATGAATTAGAACACTAATTACTGTCGTATCTATACATGGTATATTACATGTTAAAAAGACCTTCTTTTTACCGAGCGCTCATAGCTCAGTGGTAGAATCGCCGACTGACGCTAATTCGGTCGGGTTTCAATCCTGAGTAAAAGCAATCGGATGTCTAACTGTACTGATGAGCTACTAACCCAGCGAAACAGATCAGTCTGCGGAAGAATATATATATATATGCTTACCGAGTCAATTTTAGAGCGAATGCAGTAATCCTTAAGCATCGCGTTAGTCTATCGCTTGCGTTGATCCGACGTATGGAACAGTTTTTATAATCAAGTGTAAAAACCAACACATTGAATGCATATTCGTCTCTTTAATAAAAATCATTTGATATTTGTATCGTATACAATGCATAATTGGTAGTTAGGGTTTAATTTGCCTGTTCGCTTATGTGAAATCATAAAAGATCGTTGGGAGTCAGAAGAATGGGAGAGCAACAACACCCGTTCGTAAAAGTGAGAAAACTGGCGCCTTAGGTCGTCTGAAGGTCGATTAAGTGAAACGACACCCGAGACCTGACTGGAAATGACGTATCGATGTGACGATGGATATGTAACTGATAAGAGTCGCCATAATAGACCATCTTCGCCGTATTTCACGTGCTTTTCTATCGGCTACGAGTAGTAAATCTTTCGTCGTTGTGTTAATACAAATGCAGTTGTTAATTTGAGAACTACATATCCTGTTTATACACGCGCACGCGCATGCGCACAGCTGCAAAAAACATGAAACAAAATCCGGAGGAGGAAATTTGCTTTCATTTTTGGCCTGTTCTTTTGAAATGAATTTTTTCTTTTTATAATGAAGTTCACTCTGTACAAGCCTTAAGAGCCACTCGAGGTAGTTGGTTGAGAATAAGATTCACAGTTTATAACGATATGTGGGAAAGATAAACGTTAAGTATAGACTTAATATTGTTGTGATCGGGAGAGTAAATACTTGGGAGTCGATTCCAGAAAACTATCTAAACTTGTTTATAAATGGAACTTTATGTGTGTGTCTGCGAGTGTGCGTGTCCGTTATCTATAGACTCCGAAACGGCTGAACCGATTTTCTTGAAAATCTACACAGTTGTACTGTAAGAGTCTGCGAGTGTTCTTAGCTAGGTTTTGTGTCATGGTACCTTCGATAAATATCGATAATCAATAATCGAAAAAATCGGGTTTTAGAAGGAGTGGTCCGATTTTAATCAAATTTGATACACTCATAGAAAAAGACATAAGAAACGATATTCAGAAGTTTATATATAAAAGGCAAGATGTTTGTGCGTGTGTCTGTTTATCTGCCTGTATGTCTATATTTTTTCAGCCCATTTTATTTTAGTTTTTGCTTCGGGTTTGGATCTAAGTAGGTATAATTGTAGTTCTTAGTCTCAGCCATGATACCATTTAATCAGAGGACTTATTTAGCCTTCAAAATTCAGCTTATGACGAAAAAATCTTATTTAATATCGATAGCAGGAAATCAAAATTTGACTTACATTCATTCATTTTTCTTTCAATCAACGGTTTCGCTTTAACTGAAAACAACTATTGCTTTTACTCTTTCGTGCCAACGTTGAAAGAGTGTGAGCTCCAGGACCATGGATTAGTTTTAAAGCTTTCATTACACCCGAGCAACACCGGGCTATACTGCTACTATATATATATATATATATATATATACTAAGTGCGATTGTTAAATTGTCGCAATTATTTTATTATTTCAAATATTCTTTAGGCTGAGTCTGAGCTCCAGGACCATGGATTAGTTTTAAAGCTTTTATTACACCCAAGCAACAACGGGCTATACTGCTACTATATATATATATATATATATATATATATATATATATATATATATATATATATGGATTAGTTTTAAAGCTTTCATTACACCCAAGCAACACCGGGCTATACTGCTACTCAGGTTATAGAAAGAATCTATTCGGTTAAAAGTTATAGAACGCGAAGTGAATGAATGTGATTCGCGGCAATGAGCGTGTTGTGGCAGGTATTTGCTGTGAAGTTTGAAAATAGTGGAAGTTTCAAAATTTTACATAGAAATAACGATAGAGAAGCGAGAGGATTGCAGTTTTTCGTATATGGGAAAAGTGGTTGTAGTGTAAAAAATAATGTATCAGCCACAAGTGTGTTGAGATTCTCTTGATCATTATCGGTACTGGAAAGTGAAAAAAAAAATATCCGTGCTCTAATATTGGCCTGAAAGGGCTCTTCTAAAGATACAGCATAACAGGACAAATCAGGTACTTAATGAGCGGTACATGAAACAGCCTACTGCAACCCATAATCATGAACCAAGCAAGTCTCACTGAAAGTCTCACTCCTCGGCTTTGCCCTATCTTCCGACCTCGTGGAATCATTACATGGAGTCAATAGCTAAATCCACTGCTAGGAAGGTTGGTTCACTGTGTCGGTCCAAGAAGTTTTTTTTCCGCCTGAATCCATCTTGCACATATAAAAAGCAGCCATCCGACAGTGCATAGAATACTGTTGTCAGTTTTGGTCAGGTGTCCCTGCTGTTCATCTCAGTGTTCTTGACAGGCTCTAAAGAGAATTTGCGATGTGATAGGTCCCGATTTGGCAGCTCGATTCCAGCTACTTTCTAACCGGCGGGATGTGGCTTCAACAAATATTGTCATGGCTTCTGCTCTGACGAACTTAACTCACTGGTTCCCCACCAAAAGAATTTACTCTTTCAACCAGACTGGAAACAAGGTCCCACCCATTTACAGTTAGATCAACCAAATGCAGCTGACAATTCTACTTCATCAGTTTCTTTTCTCACACTTCCCAATCTGTGAAACTCCATTCCGTATACTTGCTTTCCTGACGGCTACAACCTCCAGGAATTTAAATGCAATATCTGTTCCCGTCTTTTATCCACTTGACTCCAGTCCTTTCTACATCATCCCGTGTATCTTGTTCTTTTCCGTTCTCTCTACCTTCGCAACTGTTTTCACACCTGTGTTCACATCCTTCTCTTGCCCTTCTCTGACACTCCTGTAACTGGTTTGTCTTTCTCTTCGCTCCCTTCCTGCTTAAACTTTTACTCTCTTATGTAGATCCCTGCGCGTCAGTGGCGGTACCGCCTTGCTTGAGGTGAAACGATTAAAAAAAATTCCCAGCATCTTCAATGATCGATTGTATGTACGATTTCCACTTGAGGATTAGGTTAAGTTTTTGTTCCAATAGATGCTCAAGGCAATGGGGTCTCCTTAAGAGAAAGCATTTTTTTTATAGAGGTGAAAATTCAGGGTACGTTCTGTGATACTAGAACGTCGCATGTTTATCAGCATGTATCAATAGTGTGATAAATACATATCAAGAGTAGATACAAGGTAAAGTGGATTTATATTTTACAAATACCACCTTGCTACTTCAGCAAGAAATTCAATTTTAGAAATCAATATTACACAAAACATATTTATTGTTTTATTATTATTATTATAAAAATAACTACCACCTTTTATTAAACTCCAAATATTATTAACTGGGGTTATATCGAATGATTCTGAACCTGGTTTCAAAACTATTTTCCAGCTACTAGATTTTTGACTGATCAAAGGGAAGAGACAAAGCACTTATGATTGTGAAAGGAAAACATTCCAGCACAATAGACGTCATAGGTACTGGTAAAAATCCAACGTAGAATATTGTGTCATTTTCTTTCAAACGTAATCAGTCAGGAAACTCTGTTATTTGAGAACACCTTACCTATCTATGCCAAATCATCATGCTTGATATTTATAGAAAATCAGAATTATGTCATTCACGAAATATTCTAAGACATCTTTCGGAAACATTGCTAACAAATTCAATTTAAAAAAGCATTGTCTCATGAATGTGCGTTGTGGTGCAGTAGATATCGACTCGGAACGACAAATCGGGGAGCCGAGTTCGAATTCCAGTTGAATTCCTTGCATTCACTTCCACACAAATACCCTTGGGAAAGGTATTAATCCGTCTCTTCCTTCCAGTTATGGGTTAAATAACAGGACAAATTGAGTTCTATAGCCTTGGCTGACAGCCAATCTACCGCAGAAAGCGATTGCAACCTACTGCGGGATAATCTTCTCCCCAGTCAGTCAAGTCTCTTTCAGGACATGATCGCCCAAAGCGTGTATCACGTATGGCACTTAACTGACTGACTAAATATAATAGTTGGAAACAGGATTAAGTCTTATAATGGGCATAAAGTGGGGGATCGGTTTTCTATTGTTATGAAGTAATAAACTGATCCCCCACTAATTACTACTTAATAATATAGTAATATAGCAATGAGTCAAATAACAGGACAGATTGGGTTCTCTAGCCTTGGCTGGCAATCAGTCAATCGCAGAAAGCAATGACAACCTACTGCGGTATAATTTTCTGCCTAGTCCGTCATGTCTTTTTTCGAGACATGATTGCCCAAACCGTGTATCGCGTATGCCACTTAACTGTTTATTTCATTGGAGAAAATGTCATGTCGAAATTACTTACCATTAGGAGTGTCATTCCACATTTCGTTTCAAAAAGATCAAGACGAGAATTTAGTTTGTTCTCTTTTTGCCACGTCTTAACTGGGGCGGAAGCGATGTACAGCGCTTCTGATTGGTTGCTTGCTATTTCATGATTGGCTATGACTGTCCCATGCCCGTTGTTGTGTGCTTGGTGAAGTTCTGCTTCAGGATCGCCTGCTGGAATAGTATTCTTCCGGTAGTGTCTCTTGTGTGAACAAGTATGATGTTGAAAAATCCGAAACTTGTCATGACCCCAAAACATAACAAAGCGACCCTGCGCGCTAGTAGTAGTGTATTCATGACAGAAATTTGAACTTCGTAACTAAAGATTCACTGTGAAAAGCATTCTTTGCGATTGCTAATTTTTAAATAACAAATATCACCATAAACAATTAAAAGAATTTGATCGTTTTAAATTTCATTAAGCGTTCAGTGGGAGTTGATGACTGATATGATTTGCAAAATATATTCGTAGAAGTGGGTAAATATTCTCATGAACATGCTACAATATTTAACGTTCAATAAGAAGAAACGTATGATATTGTAACGATGAGAATACAGCTCTTGTCAAAAGATTTGCCATACTATGTTAAAGTATAGTTTCAGATATTTTTGAATACCGAAAGTGAGTTAAAACATGTATTATCAATAAAAAGCGTCTGTTCCATTCGCTTAAGCAAATTTTGAAGTGATTTGCATGGGTGAGTTCGCGACTCTATGAAATGAGAAGAAATATTTTTTTCTGGGGAGAAGAAAGGCTAGTTGTTAGCAGTTACTGAGGGAATGGTCCAGCAGTGGTGTGGAAGCTTCAGATCTGATTGTGTGGTATCTACACTCAAGCATCCAAAACTACATTTCTGCTGCCTCAAGCCTCTCCTTTATCCTTGAGAAGATTGTCCAATATTCATTGCCATGCAGAAGGATAGCAATCACATAGCAATTCAGCACACTCTTCTTAGTTTCCAATGAGATTTTTCTGTCTTTCAATTAAAATGCGTCCTTAGCCATCCAAATGCGTCTTTGGTTCTCGACATCGCACTTTCCATCCACTGTTAGTGCGCTTTCCAGGTATTTACATTTCTTTACTTGTTTTATCATAGATTCTCCAACGTGTAGTTGGCATTTTGGGATCTTCTTTTGTTGGTGATCTTGCATTTAGTTTTCTTGAAGTAGATGCTTAGTCCTTTCTTCTCAATTTCTCTTGCTAACCTCTGTATAACGTCCGACATTTTTCTTTCCGGTTCTGCTATTAACAGTGTGTCATCTGCGTATTTTACATTGTTGAGATTGTGACCTCAAATGATGAATCCTGGGAAGGGCCTTATTTCTCTCAGAATTGTTTTGCTGTATAAGTTGAATAAATCCGGTGAGAAGACATATCCTTGTTTTACGCCCCCTTTCTATTTTTGTATATCTACTGAATTCACTTTCTGCGCAAGCGATTTGCTGCCAATATATATTGTTAATTATCTTTTTTTTTAATCATTTCACCCCAAGCAAGGCATTCCACTGCCAC
This sequence comes from Ascarosepion bandense, assembly GCA_037127315.1. Classification (NCBI taxonomy): domain Eukaryota; kingdom Metazoa; phylum Mollusca; class Cephalopoda; order Sepiida; family Sepiidae; genus Ascarosepion; species Ascarosepion bandense. The sequence continues at coordinate 1,565,107 of JBBBDQ010002446.1, read as the reverse complement.
TATTGCGCATGGGGCTACATAGGGGAAGGTAAAGAGAAGGAGTGGTTAGACATAGGGAATATCAGGAGGAAGGTGATAGATGGGTAAGGATACCGAGGATGAGGGTTGGGCAGATGGGAAGAGTGTTTGAAAGAATGGCAGCAAGTTAGTGTGTTAGGAGGTGTCTATTGACCTTACATTTAAACTCCTGGAGATTGTAGCCGTCGGGGAAGCAATCGTTTGGAAGGGAATTCCACAGTCGGGAAGAGCGAGGAAAGAAACTGTTGGAGTAGAAGTTGCAGTTGCATTTTATCGGTTTCACTGTAGAAGGGTGGGATCTAGTTGCTAATCTAGTATCTAACGTCTTTTCCGAAAATGTCAAGGATGTCGGGCATCTTTTATCAAGTCTTTATGGCGTACTTTGTCAAATGCATTTGCGTAGTCTATGAAGCACAAATAGAGGTCCTTCTGCATTTCTATTCCTCTTTCATTCTGAGTATTCCTTATTCCTGGGCCAATTCTGCTGCGCGCTCTGTTCATCAGAATCGGAATAACGTCAAATTCAACCAGTTACAGTATTTTTTGGGATGTGCTTTAACAGACGACCGAATATGTGACAAAATAATCCAAAAGTCCATAGCTATAGTTTTTTCTTTTTTAGTCATTTCACCCCAAGCAAGGCATTCCACTGCCATTATTGTGCAAGGGGTTACATAGGAGAAGGTGATGAGAAAGAATGGTTAGATATAGGAAATGTCAGAAGGAGGGTGATAGACGGGTAGGGATACCGAGGATGAGGGTTGGGTAGATGGGAAGAGTGTTTGAGAGAATGGATGCGAGTTAATGATGCCTTCCAAAATCGAAATTAAGAAACGGGAAAAATTGTTAAATTGGTTGGTTGTTTTGTTTTTATGGCATATCAACCTCGGCGGTTCATTTATTGCCAACTAAATTTTATTTATTTATTTCTGGTAATACCTTTTTCTTTCAACAATTTATTGTTGTTGTTTTTTTTTTATATATAAGTTTTGTGTCTAGTAATACTTTTTCTTTTCGTGTATCAAGATTCATTGGGATTTGTTTTTAAGGGCAGGGTCCCCAAATCCTAACTTTGTTATTTAACCCATAACTGGAGGGAAAAGACGGATTGATACCTTTCCCAAGGTTACCAGTGCTTAAGTGAATGCAGTGTATTCAACTGGAATTCGAACTCGGCTCACCAATTTCTCTTTCCGAGCCGATATCCACTCCACCAAAATGCATATCCATCACTAAGCGTTTACAGCACCTGATATTCCCAAGCGGTCACTCATCTAAGTACTGACCAGGCTCAACGTTGCTTAGCTTCGGTGATCGAGCGAGAACCGGTGTATTCAATATGATATGGCCGTAAGCAAAATTGCTATGTAATTTTCCTACATGATAGCGAATTCTTGACAAATGAAGAGGAAAATTTTGTCAGTGGAGATGTGGTTCTACAGGAGGATGTTGAGAATAGATCTAAAACCAACGCTATTATTTAAAGTGACATGATGTAATTAATATGAATAATATTTATGCAAAAATTGGATCGAAAAGGTGAAAATCAATTGTAGCGATAGATTGAGCCAAATTCAAAATATAGAGTTTTCTATTTCTGTAATCAATTTGATATAATATAATCAAATCAGTTTGAGCTTCTATTACGATATGAATCAATCTTTTCACATTTAATGTGAGAAAGGGATATCAACTAATTTAAGAGGCTCCTTTTTGGGAGAGATAATATCACTTTCATCCCGTTATTCTGATTATCAAGATGATAGGCTTTTATATATAAATATCCATAATCACATGCGTTCTGAAATTATATATATTTTAACTTAATATTACTCATTTTTAAAAGAAATGTACAAAGCGTTCAAAATATTGATTGACTAATTAATTCAATTCATTTAAAATTATTTCTTAAACTCTTTGCACTATTTAAAAAACATAAAACAATGATTTTAACACTGATGTTAACGCAGATGCCATGGATAAATTTAACCGACTCGAATCTAAAAACCTAAATATTGTTTCTCCAGAAACACAGAAGACTCTCCTGCTGCTTCAATCCCCCGTTGGGAATTATCATAAGTTAGAATTTCTGTCTCTTCGTCACTGTTTGTGTTTCATATCTGTGTTATTGTTTTTCTGTGTGAGACATCAAAATATGTATGTATAATTTTGTGCATAAATCTTTATTGGAGAGTAAATCAAATTTGTCATTATATTTCTTTCAGTTATTGCTTTCGCTCCGTGAAATAAGGTTCTATTATTTCATGGATATAATAATAACCATAATATAGGAATATTCCTTTCTTCCATAGCTCACCCATTATCTGTTGACTCTCTCGAAGTAATGTGATGTTATTAACTACCATTGACTGGAATGGTCAGTGCAAGTAGTCTATTTCACTTTGGTTTTCTTTGTACCAATTCTGATTAACGTTATCTCTGGGAATCCGTGTATTAACATCCCAGAGTATTACCCTACAATCAAGGAACAATATTTGTGCCATGAGGATGGATCAGTAAAAATATTCAGATAATCATTGATCCTGACATGTCAGTCAGTCAGTTAAGTGCCATACGTGATGCACACTTTGGGCGATCATGTCTCGAAAGACTGGGCAGAAAATTGTCCCGCAGTAGGTTGCCATTGTGTTCTGCAGTATACTGGTTACCAGCCAAGGCTATAAAACCCAATCTGTCCTGTTTTTTTTTTTTTTACTAATAGCTAGAACGGGAAGAAATGTATTATATTATTAGGTAGTATTAGAGGGGGATCAGATTATTACTTCATAACAATATAAAACTGATCCCCCAATTTATGCCCAGTAGAAGCCTTAATCATATTTTCAACTATTATATTCAGCCAGTCAGTTGTGCCATACGTGATACATGCTTTCGGCGATCATGTCTCGAAAGAGACATGACTGAGTGGGCAGAAGATTATTCCGCAGCAGGATACCATTTCTTTCTGCGGTAGGATGGCTATAGAACCCAATCTGTCCTATTATATAACCCATAACTGGAGGGAAAAGACGGATTAATGCCTTTCCCAAGGGTATTTGTGCGTAAGTGAATGCAACTTGAATTCGAACACGGCACCCCCGATTTGTCGTTCCGAACCGATATACACTGCTCCAAAACAAACATCCTGACATGTAGAACAGGTAAAAGGCCAAGAAAATTCTGTGATCCATGGACTGAAATCGTCCCATCTACGCTTCACGCTAAGGCGCCAAGCAGTCTGAGCTAAAGGCATATTCAAAGAAAATCTCGACATGAAGTTGGAAACAGGGTGAATAATAATGAATTAAATAAGATTACTGATTTTCTTTAAGTCAATATTTCCGATAATCATTTCTGATTTATCTTTAAAAATGGAGGAGAAAATGGTTTGGCAGTTGCAGCACTAATATGCTACTCGGATTTATCAACTTAATGAGGAAAAGGTTTTGTTTGAGACACGGTTGCCAAGGAGATGATTTAACACTACTGTCAACTTTGCTCTTGTTGATCGATAGTTTTTAAAGTTTTCTTTTATCTTCAATCCCTTTCCTGAGAGATTTGGATTACATCTAGAAAAATGGTTCTTTTGAATACTAAATGATTTCAAGAGGAACCAATCGAAATATAAAAAAAAAATTAGCAGTTTAAGTGTCATCCGCACTCCAACAATTTACCCTATTTAAAAATAAATATGTAAAACATTTTATGTAGAAAGACAACCGACCTTCCCTACAGTAATTGTAGAATATGGACTCGTCCGTGCGCTGTGAGAAGACCGTTAGCTCAAAGGAAGGGTCGTCGCAAAGTGGGTTGTAAAGCGTAGGGTTTGAGTGCTGCGCCTTACCTCACTGCACCACGACATTCGTTTTTGCTATATCATGTAATTAAAATTTTTTAATCAACAGTTTCTTCCAGAGTTTCGTTACAAGTATTATTAACCAGAACTATGAACATTACATAACATATCTGAACTTAGTTAAAAAGAAATATCTGAAAAAGGGAGGTAAAACAAGAGAAAAACAGAGGGCTATATAATTGAATTAAAAGTTATTAATAATGCATATAAACACATCTAGAGAGGAGAGCAACTTTAAATGTTTCAAGTAAAATTCTAACATAAATTCGGGACAGGGTCTCATCATTTTACAGTTTAAATCACTAAATATAACGGAAACATCGATCGAACTTTTGACTTGAGGAACTCTCTCCTGGTTTCATGCTAACCAGTCAACATCGATTTTAAAAAATCTAAATGTAATGTCAATTGTTTTTTCTGTTTTCCTTATTTTTATTCTTTTGTTATTTTCTCGCATTAATAATAGTTTTTTCTTCATGCCGCACTGATGAGCTGTGATACAGCGAAACAAGCTTATATGTGGATGACTGTATATATATATATATATATATATATATATATATATATATATAGGTACCTTCACTTTTTCGGCATAAATTTTTTATATCTAAGTTTAAAATGAAATTTTTAAAATGAAAAACATTTTTATGATTTCACTTTAGATTTAGTTAAAAGCTTAATGATTAAATTTATTATTTCCATTAAGTAAAAAATTCTGGTGTATTTCAGATATAAATTACATAGATCGGAAGGTCACATTTAATATTGATTTCTTAAAATTTTCTTAAAAGCGGCCATTTTCTTAATTTTAAGAAATTTGTAAACAAACGAAAATTCATCGATTTTTAAATTATTTCAAAAGATTTATTTTAGTAAAATTAAAAAATTGAAAGTTAAATTAATCTGATTTAAAAAAATATTATTTATTTACAGGATAAAAAATTAATATACAACCAATTATTAACGATTGGTCGTGTTTATCTGATCGAACTTTGTCGGACTGTTAAATAAAAAAGCAATTTTCATAAATCTAAGGGAAGGGACAAAACTCTTAAATTACATAACCTTTTTATAATAATGGCTATTTTAGTCAACCATACATGAAAATAAAGAACGTATTAAGTAAATAAAAATTATTTGAAAAATAGTTCGGCACCTCTACGTTTAATAATCTTTGCAATTTTGGATACTTTATTTTCATTTCCTCTTAATGATTATATAACCTCCAGGGAACAAACAAATACAGAATTTTACAAGATTTTAAACTGTTAAACTGTATAATTAAAATGTAAAAAAACTTGAAAAATTTTGTAAAAATTTATTATTCATCAAAAAATTTTATTTTTTCAGATAATAATGTTTTTATTATTACATATTTACAAAAGCAATTAAAAGCTTTTCTAATTAAGTAATGTCATAGTTTTATTGGATTTATCATTTTTCAATTCAAAGCAGATTTTCATTTATTTAGGCAGTAATTAGAAAAAAAGTAAGCGATTTACAATCTCCAAAGACTCCTACTTCCAACAAAAAAAATGTCAGGGAACAAAAAGTTATGTGCAAAATTTCATGAAATTAAGTAAGTGGGGGTAACACATTTAAGAAAAAAAAAACAGATTTTTACCAACATTTTCTAAAAAATGTTTTTTAAATAATTTCTTTCATTTGCGAATAAGTCGTCAAAAATTCATGAAAATCGGACAAGTATTTAATTTTTACAAGAATTTCGAAATTAATGTGATTTCTCAAAAAAAAAAAAAAAAACGCACAAAAACATCAATGTTAATCGCTGGAGTAAGCGTAAACAAAACAAGATTTTTACCAAAATTTTGAACGTGTTAAAAAAACTTTTTGAAAAATATTTAAAAAATTACTTTGGTCTTTCTTCGAAATAATAACATGAAAATTTTGACGATAAAACTTTATTTTCATTAAGTTTGTAGCCTTTTTCATGACGCTATGCTGTTTTTCCCGTGAATTACTGGAGATCCAGGGCCTTGGCTCGTGCTAAAAAAACACCGGGCACAGAGAAAATTGCCCGGATTTATTAGTTGACAATGTGATGACGTCATCAGTGTCATCCGTTTCCAGAAACTATGATTTTTGCGGATTTTTTCGGCTGTTCCAATGGAAATTTGGCACAGAACCAGAACGAAAGCAGGAAATCGGGTTCGGACTTTCTGAGTATAACCAGTCTTTTCTCTCAAAATTAATAAATAAACAGATTTTTACTCCGTTCATTCGGGTGTTTTCTTCGTTTTTCTGTTTTTCTTTCTTTCTTTCTTTCTTTCTTCGTGAATTGTTTAGTTTGATTTCTGACGAAGACATGTTTCCTTGCCCGGATTTTCAATATGATTGCACGGATCGGCCCAGACACGTGCCCGGTGTACCCGGTAGTCAGATACGGCCATGGAGGTACCAATATATAAATGACAGACTACCGAACCGATTTAGTTTTGCTTATTAATGACTAGCAGTATAGCCCGGCGTTGCTCGGATGTAATGAAAGCATTAAAATTAATCCATGGTCCTGGAGCTCAGACTCAGCCTAAAGAATATTTGTGTGAAGTTTGATGAGAATCAGATAAAAATTGTGGATTTGTATAAAGGACATACAGACAGATAAACAGACACACACACAAACATTTATATATATATATATATATATATATATATATATAATCGATTTTCTGCACTATTATAAGAACTGCAACCTTGAAACTTCTGAATATCGTTTCTTATGTCTTTGTCTATGAGTGTATCAAATTTGATTAAAATCGGACCTCTCCTTCTATAACCCGATTTTTTCGATTATCGATTTTCGATATTATGTATCCGAGGTACCTCATCACAAAACCTAGCTAAGAACACTCACAGACGCTTATAGTACAACTGTATAAATTATCAAGAAAATCGGTTCAGCCGTTTCGGAGTCTATAAGTAACGGATACACACACACACACACGCGCGCGCACACACACACACAGACAAAGTTCCATTTATAAATAAGTTTAGATAGATCATAAGGAAAACTAGTTTATAGCTACTTTTAGTATGAGAGAGCTGTGAGTGATTTAGTGTTGCTCAAATCTCGTGGCAAATCTACTTTTTCTAAAAACTTGTAAAGGTTAGTAACAGTTCCAAACTGTTTTTTTCTCATTAGTCATTTTAGAAGAGAGTTACCTTTGTTTTCAGCCATTCAATAAAATATGGGAGCGATTATTTTCTATTAAAATATTTCCTGAATCAATATATCAAGGTAGTTAATGCGAAAGGACATAATCAACACTTTGAAGTTTCGATTATTACACGGACTCATGAGAAAATTAAATTTACCTTGTTAAGGAATCAGTGCATATTCACTTAGTGATGGTTACTCAGTGTGATTCCTATAAACAAATATAAATTGAAAGAAAGCAAAATTCTATTTCCTCTTGATTTATGCGTTGGCTATCTGAGGAATGTGACGTCATCTGTTTCCTTCCCTCTCAGCGGATTGCTTGTGGTGATACCGACCGAGCATAGCGAGGGACCGGATGTTTGCACCCTCACCACCAAAAAGCAAATAACCAAAACTCGACGGTGCGCATCCGGGTTCGCGCAGATGTTCCGGTTAAAAACTAAAAATTAAATATCAAATTTATAGTTCGCGAGCAGACGCGAATTTTATTTCTCGGCCATTGGAAAGTCCAGAATCAAATACGGATATGAATTCCCAAATGAACACCTGCGATCCAAAAAGTCGAAATAAAAAGCCGAGAAAGAAAGCACCCAGACAGACAGACCGACGCAGAGACCCAAACAGACGAGAGTGATTAGTATCTCCCTTGACCAAGTCAAGCGGCTACTATGTTCGCCTCCCTTCACCTCTCCTTACCATCTTCCCTGTCTCAAAACTACTTACTGATCTAAGGAGCGAATACATTTAGGACAATCCTTACATACAAGACGCCTCCACACTACTTTAAGCATCGAGTTCTCCTTGTAAGCCTTCTATTGCCAAAATGAACAACATTCCTAAGTATTAATTCTCTTTCAGCATTTTATTACCATGAACATTTTAACGTCCGTTGGACCTATACTTCAAGTATTATTTAATTGTAAAAACCTTAATTGATATGTGTATAGATAAAATGTTATTTTTCAACTCAAATTGCTTTCTTGAATTATAATCTATTTATGACTTATTGTGGGCTATCTACAACAAGGCCAAATTCCGTCAATCTTCAACAATACACAACTATCCTTCCCTAGGACGGACTCTCCACTATAAACTGGAAACGAATGGATAACCCGCTATATGCTAAGTGTTTAGCAGGTGGACCAAAGGCAAATGGCTTTTGCTCTTGAGTTCACTTTTGTCTAAAATTTGGAGTTTAGTTTTCGGTAATTTAAGAAAATATTTTTCGGATCGTTTCAGTTTTCTCCAACTTTTTTCAATCTCCCCCGCATCCTATAAGCCGCGTCTCTCATCAGCATTTACTCTCTTTGCCAAGACTCCTACCTTCCGCTCTACTATCAATTCATCCAAAACTAGCAGCATAACCCGGCGTTGCTCGGGGTATAATGAAAGTTTTAAAACTAATCCATGGTCCTGGTGCTCAGACTCTTTGGACGTTGGCATGAATGACTAAAAAGCAATAGTCGTTTCCAGTTAAAGCGAAACCGTAGACTGAAAGAAAAGTGAATGGATGTAAATCACATTTTGATTTCCTGGTATCGATATCAAATAAGTCTTTTTCATCGTAAACTGAATTTTGAAGGCTAAATACGTCCTCTGAGTAAATGGTATCATGGTTGAGACTAAGAACTACAATTATACCTACTTAGAACCAAATCCGATTTTATCGATTATCGATATTTATCCGGGGTACCTCGACACAAAACATAGCTAAGAACACTTGCAGACGCTTATAGTACAACTGTGTAAATTTTCAAGAAAATCCGTTCAGCCGTTTCGGAGTGTATAGGTAACGGACACACACACACACACACACACACACACACACACACACACACACACACACACAGACAAAGTTCCATTTATAAATAAGTTTAGATAGATTCTCAGACATGTAGACTTTCCATATCGCTTTTGCCATCGATATGTTCTGTGAAGATTAATTTTTCCAGGTACTCTTTATTTATTATTCGTCCAATTTCAGTTGTTTCTGATTCTGAAAATAAGTGTTCTTTTTCTTACATTTTAAAAAAATCTTAATCGTTGCTTAATTGCTCTGCTCAAGGAATTTCCATTATCCTTCTGTAGAGTAAGATTTCTTTTTCGTTTTTGCAAAGACAGTCCAGTATTCAGTATCATACCAAAGGGTTTATATTATATAGTGTTATGTTGCATGTACAGAAATATTGTGAAATATATACAAACAACGTAATAGTAGAAAGTAGGTGTATTACCAGGAAGAGAAGTATTTACAAAAGATGCGGTTTAGTAGAATACAGAAGAAGGGTTTAGTAGAACGTATTGTCGTGAGACGTAAGAGATTGACAAATAGAACACTTCCGGTCCAATACCGGAAATACCCTTCTGACTTATTCACTCGGCTTACTTCCTCGACTGACTTCCGAGGTATCCCTCGAGGTATCATCACTACTACTTTATGTAGTGCTTAGAACAATCCATTACTGTAGACAAAGATGGAGAACGCCCCAGCATATAGAAATGAAACGAAAATGTTTTTTTTAGTACAGTTTTTAGCTTTTGGTGTTCAATTTTCCGCTGCTGTGATTCGCGGTCGGATCAAGTGTCACATTATTTAGCTTATGTTAAAACACTTTTAAATATTTATACTTCTGCATTATGGTGCATTGAATATAGGCTCGGAACGGGGAACCGGGGAGCCGAGTTCGAATTCCAGCCGAATTCATTGCATTCACTTACGCGCAAATACCCATGGGAAAGGTATTAATCCGTCTATTCTTTCCAGTTATGGGTTAAATAACAGGACAGATTGGGTTCTATAGCCTTGGTAGAAAGCGAATGGCAACCTACTGTGAGATAATCTTCTACCCAATCAGTCATGTCTCTTACGAGACATGATCGCCGAAGCGTATATCACGTATGGTACTTAAAACTGACTTCTGCATATTTTGTTACAATGACATCTCTATTTTGTATATCACTAATATCCCTGTTTTATTTACGGCTAACTTCGATCCGTCCTATTGGAAAACTCAAATATATATATATATATATATATATATATATATATATATAGTAAAGGAAAGCTCAACACGCCATTTCAAGTGGTTATAAACTAGAGTTAATTTCTATGAGCTAATTAGGTCATTTCATCAGACCATACAATATTTCTTCCATTTGGTACAAATGATTTTGCCGGAATAATAATATTTTTTGTAACAAATGGAAGAAATATTATAAGGTCGGATGAAATGACCTAATTAGCTCATAGAAATGAACTATAGTTTGTAACCATTTGAAATGACGTGTTGTGTTTTCCTTTATAAATATAATTTGCTCTGGATAACATCCATTGAGCTCTCTATATAGATATAATATAACACTTAATATTTTATAATAAGTTATCTTGTTGGATTATCCTTACCGTTTACGGACTGTACATATATACCTATATATATATGTATATATATAGTCAGGAAACAAAATTTAAATATTTTTACAAATCCATTGGTAGTACTACAGCATTTCCTGGTCCCAGCCGCTTTTCAAACCCAAATTCATACAACAGTGGATGTCTTAAATTTGTCCAGACGTGGCAACGTGGGATAGAAAGGAAAAAGTGTGTGTGTGTGGTGGGGGGAGAATAATTAACATTAGAAAGAGAAAAGAAAGGGAATAGAGATAAAATAACAACATAAGAGGGTGGGGGGGTTAACTTAAGTTATTTAATTCCAGTTCTGGGCAATGGCTCTGACCTAGATATCCAAAATCCTTCGTTGTTGAAAGAGTTGAACTTTGACCCGAGCTGCTCGTTGACCGTTTTAGATGTATGACATTGGAGTTTGGAATTTAAAGCTTAAGGGATGAATTTATGCTGGACAATTGGTTGTTGTCATTAAGTAGTAGTAAATAAATTCAAATCTAGAGACCTAGAATTAATAATAATTAAGGATTAAAAGATTTCTTAAATAAAAATCTATGAAAAACTATAAAAATATTTTAAAAAATTTAAGGATAACATGAACCATTAAATAGTATGTGGTGATACCGACCAAGCAAAAGCGAGAGACCGGATGTTTGCTCTATACCAGACAGAAGGCAGATGAACAAAACTCATCGTGCGCATCCGAGTTCGCGCAGATGTTCCGGTTGAAAAATAAAAATTAATCAAATATCAAATTTCCATTTCGCGAGCTTACGCGAATTTTATTTACCAGCCAATAGGAAGCCCAGAATCAAATACAAGTATGAAATCCAAAAACGAGCTGTTTTGATCCAAAAAAGTAGATTGAACCCCACCCACGTCTTTTGAACAGGTTAAGAAGCTCATCCCTTGTTCCCTGTTTAGGATATGGTTTCCGGCATTTCTCTTTTCCAATCTTCTCACTTGGGTTTCTTTTTTTTTTTTTCAATTGGAGTAGATAGATCTAATTATCGCCCAGTTCACACTCCACCCTCGTTTATTGAACAGGTTAAGAGGCTCATCCCTTGTTCCCTGTTGAGGATGTGGTTTCCGGTTTTCTCTTTTCCAATCTTTTCACTATTACGTAGCCTCCTGCACGTCAGTGGCGTTACCACCTTGCTCGGGGTGATACGTTTAAAAAAAATAATAAAAAGCCGAGACAAAAAGCACCCAACAGACAGACCAGGCAGAGACCAAGGAGAAGAGTGTAGTTATATTCCCTTGACTTAAGTCGAGCGGTTACTAAGCTTGCCTCTTTTCTTCTCCCCTGTCTCAAAAGTACTTACTGACCTAAGGAGCTACTATTTCAAAGACATTCCTCACATACCTCCACTCCTCACATTCCTATCAGTAATTATCTTTTTCAGCATTATTATTTGTCATGAACATTTAACCTCCGTTGGACCTATGTTCAAGTATTATTTTAATTGTAAAGACGTTAATTGATATGTGTATAAATAAATGTTATTTTCAACTCAATTTGCTTTTCCTGATTTTATAATCATTTTATGACTTATAGTGGGCTATCTACCAGAAGGCCAAATTCCGTTAACCTGCAACGGTATACAATTACCATTCCCTAGAACGGACTCCTACTACTTCTAGAACAAGAATAGATAAGATACCCCGCTATAAGTTTAATAAAATATACGACCATTTATAAGTGAGTGAAGAACTAATCATATGTAATGCATAATAGAAACATTAATAATAATAATAATCATGATAATGATATAAGTAATAAGGATAAATATAAATCAAACTAATCTAAAAATAGAAATACTAATAATACTAATAATACTAATGATGAAGATAACATAACAGGTGAGTATGAATTAATAATAATTATTAATATGAAAAATACAATTTGAAGAAATATAACATATGAAAAAACATAATTAAAACACTTATATTTCAATAAATTTAATATATATCTACTTTTAATTAGGGTGAAAAAACTAATCATAATAATAATAGTAAAAACAATAATAACAACATAGCAGTCAGTCAGTCAGTCAGTCAGTTAAGTGCCATACGTGATACACGCTTGGGCGATCATGTCTCGAAAGAGACATAATTGACTGGGCAGAAGATTATCCCGTAGTAGGTTGCCGTTGCTTTCTGCGGTAGATTGGTTGCCGACCAAATCTGTCCTGTTATTTAACCCGTAACTGGAGGGAAGAGACAGATTAATACCTTTCCCAAGGGTATTTTCGCGTAAGTGAATTCAATGGATTCAGCTGGAATTCGAACTCGGCTCCCCGGCTTCTCGTCGATATCCACTGTACCACAATTATTTATAATATAAAACTTACTTTACAAAATATAATTATATACTTATATTTCAATATATTAACTATATAGCTACTCTTAATAACGGTGAGCCTAATAATAATAATAACAATAATAATAATAATAATAGTATTGTAGTATAGTACCTATTATGGCAATACTGTAACATTTTTGAAGGTATAGAGTCTTAAACAGGACATTGCAGGTTATTCTAAAAAAAGGCAAACCTATAGATTTAATTTTCAATTTGTTAAGTGATCCTATACCTGTTTCTATGTCTGCATTTAAAAACCAGCTCGTCTCTCTGGTTTAAAAGTTAATTTGGATTCTTATATTTGATGATAGCTATTTTCCTCCAAGCATACATTGCATCTGTCCCTGAAATTGTTGGGAGTGTAAACATATTTGATGATCCTCTATTTAACTCGTGGGGTGAGTCCACCGTTCTTTAATTTCCAATTTAATCTCTTCCATCTCTTTTCTCTTTCTAATCTTTATTCTTCTCTGCCCCCTGTTTCCTTTCTATCCCACGTGACCTCATTTGGACAAATTCAAGGCATCCACTGTTATATAAATTTTGGTTTGAAAAGCGACTGTAACCGCGAATTACAGCATTACCAATGGATTTGTAAAAATTATAACCTTTCTTTCTTGAGTATATATATATACTCAGGAAAGGAAGGTTATACATTTTTGAGCACGCATCGCTCATACACTAATGAATTAGAGTACTCTGGCTATTGGGCGTGTATAATCACAATATACATGCCAAAAGTCTGCCTTCTTCTACCGAACGCCCAGACGTAGAATCGCCGACTGACGCCAATTCGGTCGGGTTTCAATCCTGGGTTAAAAGCAATCGGAGTCTAACTGTACGGATGAGCTGTGATAAAGTGAAACAGATCTGTCTGCGGAGGACCATATATATATATATATATATATATATATATATATATATATATGTATAGTCATCCGCAGACAGATATATATATATATATATATATATGGACAAATTTAAGGCATCCACTGTTGCATAAATTTGGTTTTGAAAAGAGGATGGAACCGCGAAATACAATATTACCAATGGATTTGTAAAAATTTCTAACTATTGTTTCCTCATTATAATATCCTGTTAAATTTAGCAATAAAATTTAATATTGATTTCTTTTTGGAGTCTGTCTCTATTGGAATTTATCTTACCAAATTTCAAGGATTGTATATCCATATATATATATATATACTCTTTACTGTTGAGTAGTCTTCTTAGATATAATACCATTCTAAACATTATTTCTCATTTGTCACCCGAATATGGAACCTATAAATTTAAACTGCTTTACCAAAAATATCTGCAAAAGAAATAAAAAAACGAAAAACTAAACAAAACACTACACACTAACACTATTGCATAACATTGAAAATGTACTAAACAGGTTGGAAGCTCTACTTCTCCAAAAATAACAAGGGTCTCTCTATCCTAGATAACGCAGTGTTTTACGGAATAAAATCTCTTAAAAAAAAACAAAAAAAACAAACAAACAAAAAAAACAAACAAAAATAACCCCACCTGACGAGCAATTATCGAAATTTGAGAACGACTTATTTGCTCTAATTAACAAAATTCAATTCCGTAATATCACCAACACGCTACAAAAAAAATACGGATGGGCGTAAATAAGTTCGAATAATCTGACAAAAAGATAATTAAATCGGAAAAGTAGAAAACATACCACAAATCCATTCTCCGTAAAATTAACAAAAATGATAAAAATGCACCGAATAACTGGGAGACCAACGTAAACAAGGACCCCCCCCCCCAAAAAAAAAAAATCAATAAGGAACTAAGGAATAGGCTTCCAATTTTGCATAAACAACTAGCATTCATTACAAAGACCACAAAAACAATTTCATAAACAACCCGCAATACAGATTATTAACCCCTTCAAACAACTACATAAGAATTAGCAAAATGATCCTAGAAAGAGCTTCTATATTCACTCAAAATGCCTCAAGCATAAAACAATGAATGAATTGCAGAAGCAATTAATTGTTTAACAAACTTTAAAAAATAAAATGGAGCGGAGGGTCTGTAATGTGATCGATACCGACTTAGCAGACCGCCTGCAGTCTCTCTCTCACCGGCGCGACGTGGCTTCCCTGTGTCTCTTCTATAAATACTTTCACGGCTTCTGCTCCGATGAACTTAGATCACTGGTGCCCCCTAGGTTGCACGAGATACTAGATTAGCAACTAGATCCCACCCTTTTACAGTGAAACCGATAAAATGCAACCGCAACTTCTACTCCAGTAGTTTCTTTTCTCGCACTTCCCGACTGTGGAATTCTCTTCCACATGACTGCTTCCTCGACGGCTACAATCTCAAGGAGTTTAAATGTAAGGTCAATAGACACCTCCTAACAAACTAACTTCCATTCTTTCAAAAACACTAACTTCCATTCTTTCAAACACTCTTCCCACCCACCCAACTATCTATCACCCCCCCTTCTGACATTTCCTATATCTAACCACTCTTCCTATTTACCTCCTCCTATGTAGCCCCAAGCACAATAGTGGCAGTGGAATGCCTTGCTTGTGGTGAAATGATTAAAAAAAAAAATTTCCCCATTCATCCTGTTTGATATTTGTAATTTCTATCCGTCAATATCTGAAAAAATCCTAACAGAATTAAATTTGGTTAAAATTACTGCCCTATTAGCGTCATCAAACAGGCCCCCAAAATCTATTTTATTTATGATGAATGTCTGTGGATAACAATAAAAAACCCCCTGATTTCTGCATCTTTATTGGGGTGTATCATTATGCAAAGGTCTGCGATTTGGTCAGACTTTTTTTGCTCTGGAATCTTAGACACATTTTCGTTTTATGTAACACCGGACTTTATCGCAGAACAAGTCCAGAAAAAAACTTAAAACCTAGAAAGGATCTCATAAAACACGATCTTAATATTACCGCCATCACTAAAGCTAATGTCATCAATTTTTTAAATGTTACGTTCAATCTGATCAATGGTCTTATTGTGAGTTGCTTATCGATTCTTTTTCTGGTTGTAGTGGGATTCCGTTATAGTGAAGGTTAGTTGTATACTGTTGCAGGTTAACGGAATTTGGCCTTGTTGTCGACAGCCCACTATAAGTCATAAAATGATTACAAATCAAGAAAGGCAAATTGAGTTGAAAATATCATTTTATATATACACATATCAATTAATGTTTTTTACAATTAAAGTAATAACTTGAATATATGTCCAACAGAGGTTAAACTGTTCATGGCAAATAATACGATAAAAGAGATTTAATGCTTAGGAATGTGGGGCGCGTGTAAGTGAGGAATGTCTTTGCTGTAGTCGCTCCCTAGGTCAGTAAGTTATTTTGAGACAGGGAAGAAGGAAGGAGAGGTGAAGGGACGAGCATAGTAGCCACTTGACATGGTCAAGGGAGATATTAATTACTCTCACCTGTCACTGTCGGTCTGTCTGACGATGCTTTGTGTATCGACTTTTTATTTCGACTTTTTGGATCGCAGGTGTTCATTTGGGATTTCATATCCGTATTTGATTCTGGGCTTACCATTGGCCGATAAATAAAATTCGCGTAGGCTCGCGAACTGTAAATTTAATATTTAATTAATTTTTAGTTTTGAACCGGAACATCTGCGCGAACCCGGATGCGCACGGACGACATTTGGTCATTGCTTTTTGGTTGTGAGGGAGCAAACATCCGGTCCTTCGCTTTGATCGGTATCACCACAGTCATACAAACATAACACTGAAGACTCACATAACTATAAATACATCAATGGGGAATGAAATCCTTTAGAATTACCAACAAGCTACATAAATCTATCCAGTTTCGTTTAAGTACCAACTCTAGCAATAAGGACGTTTTTGAAAATATAAAATTAAATACATTAATGCTATAGAAAAAGAGTAAACTCAACAAAATACAAGGTAGAAAGCAATAAGCAGAAATCACCCATAACGTAACATTATTTAGTTTCAGCAACCCTTCAACCGTAATGTTCCAACAAACATTGGTAAATTCATCCTAAAATTAATTCAAACTTTTCTACCATTAAACCACACTAAATAAATTTCAAGAAAAACAATGATTATCTAAACTTATTTATAAATGGAACTTTGTGTGTGTGTGTGTGTGTGTGTGTGTCTGTGTGTGTGTGTGTGTCCGTTACCTATAGACACCAAAACGGCTGAACCGATTTTCTTGAAAATTTACACAGTTGTACTATAAGCGTCTGCGAGTATTCATAGCTTGGGTTTGTGTCAATATACCCCCGATAAATATCGAAAATCGATAATCAAAAAATCGGGTTATAGAAGGAGCGGTCTGATTTTAATCAAATTTGATACACACATAAACAAAGACATAAGAAACGATATTCATAAGTTTCAAGGTTGCAGTTCTTAAAATAGTGCAGTAAATCTATAAAATATATGTATATAAACGGCAAAATGTTTGTGTGTGTCTGATTATCTGCCTGTATGTTTGTATTTTTTTCAGCCCTTTTATTTTTGGTTTTGCTTCGGGTTTGGATCTAAGTAGGTATATTTGTAGTTCATAGTCTCAGCCATGATACCATTTACTCAGAGGACTTATTTAGCCTTCAAAATTCAGTTTACGACGAAAAAAACTTATTTGGTATCGATACCAGGAAATCAAAATTTGACTTACATCCATTCATATTTTTTTTCAGTCTACGGTTTCACTTTAACTGGAAACAACTATTGCTTTTTAGTATTTCGTGCAAACGTCCAAAGAGTCTGATATCCAGGACCATGGATTAGTTTTAAACCTTTAATTACACGCGAGCAACGCCGGACTATACAGCTAGTATATATATATATATTTCAACAGCATAATATTATGATATTAAATAAATACTTGGCCAACCTAAATAATATCATTCTTCCTGCCACTAACAACACTGACACTTCAATTTAAGTGTAACTGCCGATAAAATAAATCCTGCTCATTGAATGGCCAATGTTTTTTTTTTTAATCATGTCACCCCAAGCAAGGCATTTCACTGCCACTATAGCGTAGGGGGTTACACAGGGCGATAGACGAGTTAGGATGTACATAGGGGGAGAGTTGATGTCCGAAAGTGTTGTTTATGCAGCTCGAATTCATTCAGAAGATACTGATGCTAACTTTACTGTGGAAGCACTTCTAACAGGGATATTTACTCTTCTCCCCCACTTGAGAGAGATGTGACAAAATGTCTTTTTTTAGTGTGGGGAAAATGTGCTCGTACGCCCAGGTAATTGATCAAACATTACCTATCCATCGCATGAGCGATGGATAGATTCAAAACCGGTTTAAACTGGTCTTGAACTCGTCTTATTTTGTCTTAATCGGTTTGGCCTTCCAGCCCGAGGGCCGGAGCCCAGAAAGCACTTCTAACAGGCGGGAGAGGAGATTTCAGAATAGTTTTTAATCATTTCACTACATGCAAAGCGAGATGCCACTTGTTCGCAGGGGGTTACAGTTAGTGAAATGACTTGACAGGGTGGGTATTAAAGAAAGGATAATAGATAAAGGGATTCTAGAAAACGGCATTTCTAGAAAACGGCAGTTTTTTAAAGATTATATTAAACAAGTAAAAGGGAGTTCCACAGGCGGAAAGTGCGAGAAAAGAAACTATTTGAGTAGAAATGACGGTTCCTTCAACTATTTCAGCGGTAAAAGTGTGTAAAACGAAGGTGCCAGTTTAGTAACACACTTAAATTCGCGTGATGGGGAACCAGACAAAAAAGGCACATTAGAGCAGATGTCATTAAAATATTTTTGGGGAAGCCAGGAAAAGCCACGTTACGTCGAGCTGCTAAATCAAGGCAGATTACAGTATTTACATTATTCGGACTATTGTTCTCATCTTTGTTTGCCATTTGTACAAAGCTTCGGACGTTGTACTCTCCAGCCTTCTTCAGATGATAGGAATTTCGAACCGAACCCTTTATTACAATCACTGGGGTATATCATCCTCATTGCTTGCGTAGTAATGCTTCGATTGGAAGTTATGAGTTATCTCCCTCTAACCCTTGGAGTTACTTGTTCACCACCGCTGTAGCTTGGTACTGAACCGACAACTCTAACAATTGTGAGTTCAATATAATATAATATAGAGAAATACAGGGCAGATTACTTTGCAGATCCTTCTTTGGATATAATCGAGAACCTCCAGATAAATAGCGAGAGCACCTGACCAGATATGACAGCAGTATGTAATGCATGGACGAATGGTTGATTTATAAATGTGCAAGATGGACTGTGACGAGAACCTTGAGATGAATAGCAGGAGCACCCGACCAGATATGGCAACAGTAGTCAATGCACGGACCAATGGTAGATTTATAAATGTGCAAGATGGATTCTGACACGAAAAAATTTTGGGCCAACATTCCTAGCAATAGATGCAGTTATAGATCTGAGATATTCTTTCCACTTCAGGTCGGATGAAAAAGGGAAGTCAAGAAGGCGAAGTGTGTTGCTCTCAATGAGATTTGTATCCGACATGCTGTTGACTAGCAAGAAAAGTTTGTCTATATTAGTTAAAAGAGAGAATTATTTTTCGAAGCATTAAAATTTACAAGCCATTTCCTGTTCCAGTTAACCACGGATTAAAGGCCAGTTTCAAAACACCCGCCAGGTTTATTTACTAATGAGACGGAAGTAAATAATGATCTTATTTGCATAGATGCCTACCTGGGAACTGATGAATATTTAGTAGGAATACTTTTCCATATTTTGTCAGAATATATTGGGTCTGACATTGAATTAAAACATATACGCACTAGCAGAAATGTACATACACAATTTTAAATAAACATGGTTAAAAATTGCAGCCCTTTGAAATACTTTTTATGATACCTGTATTTAAACTGAATACAGTTTCTAATAAAGGCATTATCTACTTTTATCTTCTTTACATCAGTGAAATATAAGCAACGTTGAGCCTGGTCAGTACTTAGATGGGTGACCGCTTGGGAATACCAGGTGCTGTAAACGATTAGTGACGGATGTACGTTGTGGTGCAGTGGATATCAGCTCGGAAAGAGAAATTGGTGAGCCGAGTTCGAATTTCAGTTGAATACCCTGCATTCATTTAAGCACCGGTGCCCTTGGGAAAGGTATTAATCCGTCCCTTCCCTTCAGTTATGGGTTAAATCACAGGGTGGGACTTGGTGACCCTGCCCTTAAAAACAAATCCCAGTGAATCTTGATACTCGAAAAGAAAAAAGTACTACTAGACACAAAACTTATATAAAAACAACAATAAATTGTTGAAAGAAGAAAGGTATTACCAGCAATAAATAAAAAAAAGATTAGTTGGCCATAAATGACCCACCGAGGTTGATATGCCATAAAACAAAACAACCAACCGACCAACATCAGTGAAATGACAGTTACTGACCTAGTTTACTCGATGTTCAACCAACTTGTTTCTCTTTGACACCTATATCTCATGTTCTTGCTATTGTATTTAGCCAATTTTACGAATAATAAACCTACTGTCTAGCGTAAATGACGTTTAACGAGCGCTCTCAAATCAATTCTGCTTGAAGGAATGACGAATGAATCCAATAAAGCCGTGTGAAAGCGAATTCTTAGAGACAGAAAACCATTTTGTCGAAATGGTCTTCTGATCAGCCATTTTTATTTGACAGCGCATCAAAGGTCAGCAGATTCTGCGACGTTAAATGACCACATTTGCGCATGAAATTTTCACCTCTTCCCCCGACATAGGGTTTCCATTTATTTATGGACAACACTCATGATTTGCCAGCAGTGGCCATATGATTAATTAAAACGTTCGAGCAGTGATGTTGTAAAGTTTCTTTAGATTTCAATCTGAAAGCCATACATATAATGCCTATGTCAAGTCTTAAATGGGTGTCGATAATTTACGAGGCGAATCGTCGAATATGTATCGATTAACCAAATAAAATAAATAAATGAATCTTTATCGATTCGCTAAGTCGAAATACGTTACAGACTTACGATCGATTACAGCATTGCGGAAGGATATTCTAACGCTAAAGGTAATTTAATGAACACTAATGGGTTATTGGTACTTTTAGTATGCTTTTCTACAATAATAGACGACGGGAAAGCAGACATGGTGATTTAATGGTGCCAATATTCCAATGACTAAATGTATGCCATAAGATTCAGCATCCGAAATATTTGTTTCTACTTGGTATCAAACATCGTCATTGGGTATCGTGTTCTGACGATTGTGCCATGTTTGTGACGTCTCTACTTTTAATTAGTCACACTTCAATTCTGTATGCATAGTGTAGCTTCTAAGAGAGAGAGAGAGAGAGAGAGAGAGAGAGAGAGAGAGTGAGTGACAGAGAGTGAGAGAATGAGAGAGAGAAAAGAGGGTGTTGACTAAAATCTATTAGTCACGGGTTGGTTTACTTCACTAAGAAGTCCGTGTGCAAAAGGCCGCTTGACTCTTAATTCTTGCAGCCGCTTAAGCGTTTCCGTGCTGTTTTGGGTTCTCTATCAGTTAGTTAACTGCCATATATAACTAGGCAGAAGATTTTCTCGAGGTATGTTACCATTATTTTCAATGGTAGAGGGCTTGCCAATCAACGCAACATCGATACGTCTAAAATGACAACATATATATTGATGTACCTACCACGGGTATCTTACATTAAGACATAAGTAAAAAGATAATATTGGAGGCCATCTACATTAAATCCAAACAACCCATACTTAATAAAATCACGTTTAAATCTGGTCATAACAAATTACATTGCATTTAAATACACGGTCCTGTTGTCTTTTCGCGCTATCAAGAGGTGTGACGTCATAGAACCGCATTGCAAATTTGTGAACTGCGTTTGTTATTTTTGGTAACTATTGCCGTTGCCTAGCGGAGTTTTATGTCAACACAAGATAAAATCGTCGCTGATGGTGGATGTTTTTATGTTAACGTCCATGTAACCTCTCTGAAGATGACTCATGTAAGCCGAAAGCTTAGAACCAACTTAATAAAATATTATCCAAATGATGGAGAATTTTTGTCTTTATTTTAACCTGAAAGCCAAAATACGATGTTTAAAACGGCTCATAATGAAACATAAAAGACATTCAGTGTCTCTTATATTTAACAGTATACGTTTAGAAAAAAATATATATATATAGTCATCCGCAGACAGATTTGTTTCGCTGTATCACAGTTCATCAGTACGGTTAGACAGCCGATTGCTTTTTACCCAGGATTAAAACCCGACCGAATTGGCGTCACTCGGCGATTCTACCTCTGAGCTACGGGCGCTCGGTAGAAAGAGGCAGGCTTTTTAGCGTGTATATTATCATTATACACATCCAATAGCTGAGAGTGTTCTAATTTATTACTGAATGAACGATGCGTAGATGCCAGAGTAGCTACAGTTTTTCAAAGTCTAAAAATATATATATAAATAAAAACACACACACACACACACACACACACACACATATATATATATATATAGTCACCCGCAGACAAATCTTTTTCGCTGTATCACAGCTCATCAGTACGGTTAGACCCCGATTGCTTTTAACGCAGGATTGAAACCCGACCGAATTGGCGTCAGTCGGCGATTCTACCTCTGGGCTATGGGCGTTCGGTGGAAGAAGGCAAACTTTTTAGCGCGTATATTATCATTATACGCGCCCAATAGCCAGAGTGCTCTAATCCATTACTGAAAGATATATATGTATTTTTTTAAACATATATATATATATATATATATATATATGTATGTGTGTGTGTGTGTGTGTGTGTGTGTGTGTGTGTGTGTGTGTGTGTGTGTGTTATATTTAGACAGCAATCTCTTTTTTATGGAGCTTTCAATATATATATATATATATATATATATATAGATAGATAGATAGATAGATATGAACAGATAGATAGTTATGAACAGATTGAGATAGATAGATAGATAGATAGATAGATAGATAGATAGATAGATAGATAGATAGATAATATCGTTCAAAAGTATTCATCTCTTTTCATCTGTTGTAAATTTTCAATAACGCTCAGGAAATCTTTTCTCTATCGAATTATCCTCTTTGGTAATAGAATCTTTGAGTGGGAAGAAAAGATACTGGACATTGACAAAATTCCCATTTCCAACGACCTCGCATCAAACCATAAGCCATATTTGGAAACAAGAAAATGTCTGCCAAGGAAATCGCATAGCGACATATTCTGAACACCTTCCTGCATATTAATGTATCCTGTTCTTGCATTTAGTTGGAGTAACCCGTTCAGTATATCCTACGCAAACACTTGACAATCTTCACAGGTAAAAGATTCCATTATTCATAGTTAAGCTCACCCAACTCTTTAATAGGGTTGAGTTTGTCCTTCCCCATGTTTTTTTTATCTTATCACCCCGAGCAAGGCGGTAATGCCACTGTTGTGCAGGGGGCTACATAAGTGTAAAAAGATTAATTAGAAGAGTGTGAAGAGGAAGACGAACCAGTTAGAAAGGAGCAAGAGAAGGATGGGAATGCAGGTGTGATGACAGTTTTAAAGGTGGAGAGAAAGGAAAGGATATACCGGCGGTGCAGAAAAACTAAAGTCAAGTGGTTAAGAGATGAGTATTGACATTGCATTTAAATTCCTGGAGGTTGTAGCCGTCAGGAAAGCAAGAATATGGGAGCGAGTTCCACAGGCGGGAAGTGCGAGAGAAGAAACTGCAGGAGTAGAAGTGTTGTCTGCATTTGGTTATTCTAACTGTGAATGGGTGGGACCTAGTTGCCAATACTCAATTTTGGCCAATCTTCTAATTTGATGACACATTCCTGAACCAGATTCTATCTGGTCTGTTAGATGAAGAAAATCATAAAAAATATCTCCCTCATCCAAACCTGATATGCAATGGCCCTTCAGCAACTGGATATTTAATGAACTTTCCAAGTTACTTTCTATTTGAATTAATTTTCTCAATAATTTTTGTATATCCCCAAAGCATTATAATATTTCCTGACCAAACATCAGTCAGTAAGTTAAGTGTCATACGTGATACACGCTTGGGTGTTCATGTCTTGAAAGAGACATGACTGACTGGGCAGGAGATTATCCCACAGTAGGTTGCCAGCCAAGGCTATACAAACCAATATGTCATGTTATTTAACCCATAACTGGAAGAAAGAGACGGATTAATACCTTTCCCGAGGGTATTTGCGCGTAAGTGAATGCACGGAATTCAACTGGAATTCGAACTCGGCACCCCGATTTGTCGTTCCGAGGCGATATCCACTGCACCACAGCGCACATCACTGCTTCTGTAATACAACTTGTGTTGTTTCCCTTTTTGGAACGTCTTCTCACAGATTCCTTTTTATCAGAATCCAGTTCCTTCCCAAATTTCATCCTTGAATATTTTCACATCACAGCCGTTTCCATTCCACAATTTCTGACTTATTGACTGAAATTAAACCCGCTT
Organism: Ascarosepion bandense; assembly: GCA_037127315.1. NCBI lineage: Eukaryota > Metazoa > Mollusca > Cephalopoda > Sepiida > Sepiidae > Ascarosepion > Ascarosepion bandense. The sequence goes on along the minus strand of JBBBDQ010002446.1, from coordinate 1,540,824 downwards.
TAAAAATAATGATTATGATAAGCACACATTCATTCCATCTTCTGAAAGGAATATCTAGACAATTCATTAAGTTCAAATTGGTTTAAGGCTATTAAAACTTTTTAATGTTTGCTTTCATTTTTTACCAAACTCGATCACTAATCTAAACTTATACATAAATGGAACTTTGTGTATGTGTGTGTATGTGTGTGTGCATGTGTGTGTGTGTCCGTTACCTATAGATTCCAAAATGGCTGAACCGATTTTCTTGAAAATTTACACAGTTGTACTATAAGCGTCTGCGAGTGTTCTTAGCTAGGTTTTATATCGAGGTACCCCCCGATAAATATCGAATATTGATAATCGAATAATCGGGTTATAGAAGGAGTGGTCCGATTTTATTCAAATTTGATAAACTCATAGACAAAGACATAAGAAACGATATTCAGAAGAAGTTTCAAGGTTGCAGTTCTTACAATAGTGCAGAAAATCGATAATATGTATAAATATATAAAAGGCAAGATGTTTGTGTGTGTGTCTGATTATGTCCCTGTATGTCTGTATTTTTTCAGCTCTTTTATTTTAGCTTTTGCTTCGGGTTTGGCTCTAAGTAGGTATAATTGTAGTTCTTAGACTCAGCTATGATACCATTTACTCAGAGGACTTATTTAGCCTTCAAAATTCAGTTTATGACGAAAAAACTTATTTGATATCGATACCAGGAAATCAAAAATTTGACTTACATTCATTTATTTTCTTTCAGTCTACAGTTTCGCTTTAACTGGAAACAACTATTGCTTTTTAGTCTTACGTGCCAACGTCCAAAGAGTCTGAGCTCCAGTATCATGGATTAGTTTTAAAGCTTTCATTACACCCGATCAACGCCGGGTTATACTGCTAGTTCTTAAAATTTCCTGTCTCTTTCCTAAGTTTTAATAACTGCTTCAGCGCACTCTGTAAGAGATATACAGGTAAGAGATATACAGGTAAGAGATATATTCAGGTAAGAGATTCCATTTTCGTACTTAGGCTCGCCCCGCTCTTCCCTACTGTTGAGATTATTCTGACGAACTCTAATAGTGAATTCCTTTCCCATTTACTCAATTCTCTAGTATGATGACATTCCTGAACCATATTCTATGTGATCTGTTCGATTGAGAAGATACTTTAAGATATCACCTTTATCTAAACTTGATATCCAGTGGCCATTAAGTAACTGGATATTTAATGAACTTTGTTAGTTGTCGTCTATTTTAATTAATTTTTTAATAATTTCTGTGTAAACCCACAGCATCGGGCAGTTCCCCGTCCAAACTTCACTGCTTCTCTGCTATAACTTTAGCTATTTCCATTTCTGCACAACCATTCATTCTTAGCAATGTGGTTGCATCATTGAATATAATCAAATTCCAACCGATTCTATTCTATAATTAAGGACTCTAAGACCATGCAATTTTACCTGCATGTTTAAAACGGAATCGAAAATAGGAAAATATTTCAACATCGAGCAATTTATGACAAAAAACCTGCTTGGCAAACATACCATTCTACCTGTAAACTAATGAAAAACAGCAATTTTGATACGATGCATCAATTTTGATTACAGATTTACAATATATATATATATATATATATATATATATATATACTTAATATCATATGTCTATGGCACGACACGGAGTTTCATGCATTATGCAATCATCAGGTGCACATTTAAAACTGACTGTTTAATAGATTTTGATCTTCGTGGGAATTAAATCTTATAAAATTAGGTTACTGCTTTTAATAAGAAAATTAAAATTTTAAATACTCTAGGGTTACATGTGGATAACAATTTAAAATTTGAATTAAAATAAAAAAATAATAAAATACGAGGAGAATAAAGAAAAGAGGCGTAAATCATGTATTTTAAAATTTTAAATATTCAAATATTACATGTACATACAAATGTAGGGAAAATTGTAATATTAAAATTTCAAATAAAAATAAAAATAAAATAAAATAAAATTAAAATTAAGAGGGAACACTTTGAATTAATAATTAAAGATGTAAGGAACAAAAATAAAAGGAGTTTAATTCATAATTATTAAAAGTAATATGGCGGGGGAAAAAGAAGAAAGAAAGAAAAAAAGAAAGAAAGAAAGAAAGAAAGAAAGAAAGAAATAGGCAAACGTAAAGAGGGGTTTATATCAATCTGGGTATAACAATTCAGTAAATTTGTTTTCCATAATAGCATGTGGGCATTAAATCACTTCTTTTATTAAGCAAATTCGGATTCTTGAAGGCGTAGATTACATTTATCTCATTTTCCATTGTAATGTTTGGATTTAGCTACGATATTCCAGGTAATAACTGGCTTGTTACTGTTGTTTTTTTAAATTTCCAATAATGTATGAATAAAGCAGTTCTTTTGCTGTATTTACTGCTGATTAAATTTATCTTCTACTGTTTAGAAGTTCTTCCAAGGTACAATTTAGCAAAATTATCATCCGAACGAATTTGAGCCCTGTAAGCAATACTTTTGAACATACATGGCAATTCAATCGGTACGCTTTATTTTTTTGGTAATTGCAATTATTTTTAAAAGGGTCATTGTGTTATTAGTCGGGTGACAGATGTTGATTATATGGGCCAAGTGTTTATTTAATATCACAACATTATCTTGTGAAATGTATTTATCTATGTTTTTAACGCAACTATAATTAACTTTGACATTGTTTTTCTTGAAGATGTTTTTTTAGTGTGGGTGAATGTTAGATATGTTTATGAATTAAGGAATAGTTTACTAATGTTCATTTGAATTTATGATTGAAGAGTGGGTTAAACCAAAAAATGTTATGTGTACATGATTTTTACCTATTTCTGCCTACCTTGTTTTTACAGTATTCTAAACTAGTGTTGAGTTTACTTTTTCTAAAGTAATAATGTATTTAATTTTAGAATTGTCAAAAATGTCCTTATTGCTAGAGTTGACACTTAAGAAAAATTGGATAGATTTGTGTACGTTGTTGGTGATTCTCTGGGGGTGATTTGATTTTCTGTTAATGTATGTGTGTTTGTGTGTTTATACATACATACATACATACATACATATACATATATATATATATATATATATATATATATATATATGTTAATAAATAAAATAAAGACAAGAGGAAAACTATTTAAATCGCCTACGCGTTTCGTCCTGCGATGGACTTTATCAACGCAAAAAGACGAAATGAGATTTATTCTAAATTACGTATCTATAAACAAACAGTGTTGGCAACTATAAAAACGCTCACAAATCATTTAAAAAGATTATATATATCTTATTGACTGCAGTTATATATATATATATATATATATATATATATATAACTGCAGTCAATAATTTGTCTTTTATATTTTTTAATGATTTACTCAACTGTAATCAATTATATCTTTGTGAATTTCCGGCTTGAATAATTACAAGCGCAAAACAATCTTCAATTTTCACTCTTGAACTTTGCAAACATATTATTTTTGTTATTGTTATGGCCTTGGCTTCAAAATCATTCATTCTTTTCTATCTGCATAAATTCTGCACCAAATTGTTCTTTTCATTTTATATGTGTGTTTCTTGCAACGCTCACACCCGCTCGTGATTTATCTCTATTAAAATCAGTGTCATTTATCTTAACAAATTAACACTGGCTTAGCGAGCATGTTTTATCTCAGACTAATTCTGAACAATATATAATGGTATTAAGTTTCCCTTTTTGATGCAAATTAAAAGCGTTTTCAATTTTCAAAAGTTTTATTATTTGTTCAATTTTTTTTTCTTTCCGAATTTTGTCTAAATGAAAAACAGTAAAGTGTAATATCATTTACATTGTCCTCATCTTTATTGCCATGTTTACAACGTTTCTACCATTGTACGCTCCGGCCTTCTTCAGATGCTAGGAATTTCGAACCCAACCGTTTATTTCTCATTCTATGTCATGTAGTTATCTCCCTTTAACATAACTCTCTAAGTTATGTGTTCACCGCTGGTGTAGCCTGGTATTGAACTCACAATTTTTTGGGTCATGTTACTGGAACTAACCAACGCCTATACCCATTGGGCCACGTGTCCTTGTCTACCGGAAGTGGCGTCGCACTGAATGCATGGTCATCAGTAAAAAGAGGAGACCAATGTGTCAACTGCAAGTTGAAGAATCTAAAATAAAACAAGTAAAAAATGTCAAATACCTGGGAAGTGTTTTGACAGAGGATGGAAAGTGCGACACGGAGATCCAAAGACGGATTGGCATGGACAAAGACGCATTTCAGAAGCTAAGCAGAGTAATGAAAGACAGGAAAATCTCATTAGAAACAAACAAAAGAGTCCTGGATTGCTATGTGATATCTGTCCTTCTGTATGGAAGTAAATGTTGGGCGATCTCATCAAAGATTAAGGAGAGGTTTGAGGCAGCAGAAATGTGGTTTTACAGGAGGATGCTGAGGATCCCATGGGCAGAGCACGTGTGCAACGATGAGGTGTGGGAAAGGATGCAAACGAGAAAAAACTGATAATACATATCAGGAAGAGAGAAATGAGATTCCTGGGAAACCAAATGAGGAAGGAGAGCGGATAAATGGAAGAAGAGACAGGGGAAAGCAGCTCGAGACGTACTTGTTAGGTCTGAACAAATGTTTGACAGAGCGGAGCTTGGAAGGGATACCAAGAAAAAATTATTGAGAGCGACAAGAGGTAAAACCAAGCGGAAGTCCCTGATCGCCTACGTCCTGAAGGGATACGGCACATGAAGAAGATGCCGTTTCGTTCTTCAGAGCTTTATGATGTCATGAAGAACAAATGCATTACACAAACAATTTATTCCACTTTGTCATAGATTTCCCAAATTATATTTAAACTAGCATCACACCCCGGCGTTGCCCGTGCAACTCAGAACATTTTAGTAGTAGGAGAAGATGCCACATTTTATTTTACATATTTGGTTTTCGTTTGAAAAAACACTTTTTTTAAAAATATTTCTTTTGTTTCACAATTACGGAGAAAAATATTCACATTTTTTTTTTTGTTGACCAAATGAATTAAATATACAGGCTCTTTTTGTTAATAAAAAAAATATTTTAGTCGAGTTTGACACGTGTGATTTGATTTCTGTGAAGTAAAACGTCAGAACAAAAATTTAATATAACGGCTCATTTGTTTTAGTAAAAGATATTTTAGTCGCGTTTGACACGTGTGATTTAATTTCAGTGACATAATTTAGGAATCATCTTAGATGTTTTACGGAGCAAATGTAAACAATCGTGTCCATTGGCCAAAAAGTGCGAAAGGGAAAATTGCTAAACCTAAACTCAAAGATATGTGTCGACCTGGCTTTCCTGTAGATATGTGTCCCTAGAAAGTTTGAATGGCGTAGCTTAAAAAATGTAGGCGTGCATAGGGAACAGCCACACACAAACTCACAGATTGCCTTTTATATCTAAACTTATTTATAAATGGAACACTTTGTGTGTGTATGTGTGTGTCTGTGTGTGTGTGTGTGTCCGTTACCTATAGACTCCGAAACGGCAGAACCGATGTTCTTGAAAATTTACACAATTGTACTATAAGCGTCTGCGAGTGTTCTTAGCTAGGTTTTGTGTCGAGGTACTCCCGATAAATATAGACAATCGATAATCAAAAAATCGGGTTATAGAAGGAGTGGTCCGATTTTAATCAAATTTGATACACTCATAGACAAAGACATAAGAAACGATATTCAGAAGTTTCAAGGTTGCAGTTCTTACAATAGTGCAGAAAATCGATAATATATATATATATATATATAAGCTTTCATTACACCCGAACAACGCCGGATTATACTGCTAGTATATAGATAAAGATGTATTTCTAATAGAGTACAGACAATAGTTATATCTATGGCTCTATCCGCTTATTTGATATTTTGTGAATCAAGATCGTGTATGTGTGATGGATTTTTCTGATACTCTCGATGTGAGTGTATGTGTCCATGAAAGGACGCACGTCAAACTTTTGTATGTGAAAGCTTGTTATATATATATTGTGTGTATTTTGGCAGCATTTTTTCATTAATGCAGGTTTCATTGAATAATATAGACAAGTTCTGTCTATTAATTTTTTGTAGGATCCGTTCATACAGTCTGATATTCTTGATGGTGATGTCGTTGAAAGACAACAAAAAATCAGAGTAATTGTTGATTTTTTTATCGGGTCTAAGCTTTCGGCTCACATAAGCCATTATCAAAGAGTAAATATTAACACACAGTAAACATAGAACATTTAAGCTATTAACAATAAAGAGAATTAAATTGAAAATATAAGTCCATCCCTACCGTGGCGGATGGCCGAAGACAGTGACAAAATAATGGCGTTGTGGTCCCTGATCTGATTTACATGTATTTGAGTACGTTATTGGAAATATCAAAATTGATTGTATTCAAACCAGGTTTAAATTGTTTAATGTAGATTGCTTCGAGGATTTTTAGTTTCTGTTTATTATTTTCTTGTTTGAGTATGTACATGTTATCAACGAGCGTTTTTCTCAAAAGTGTGCGTTGATAACAAAATTAATAGACAGAACTTGTCTATATTATTCAATGAAACCTGCATTAATATATATATATATATATATATATATATATATATATATATATATATATATGCAGTCTTTGAGATTTCACTCGCCCGATCGACACAAACTATTAAAAACTTAATTGGGCGATTAAAGTTTATTGCTTCACTCACCAGCGGTCGATTAAGAATCTTGCAATGAATAAGGAAATCTGATTCTTTTACAACCCAAAAATATGCCATTGAAGATTCACAAGCTACTTTACCTTATCGAACTCTTGGCTTTTATTGTCCCGGTCAGTGTAAACATTCGTTTAATTAACGCTTCCAAAATATCTCTTTGTCGCCCAGATTAAAGCTCGCTTGGAAAACATTATTCTATAATTCATTTATTTGAAAGGAAAAAAAAATACGCATGCGTCGTTCAACCACGCACCGAAAAACAAATTATACAAGCAGCATATCATGATTTTAAAAGAACTCAAACTTAATAAAAATAAAGTTTTATCATCAAAATGTTTAAGAGGAAAGATCAAATTTTGTTGTAATTATTTTAAAAAAATTATATCCTTTCTAAAACGTTCGAAATTTTAATTAAACTTTCATTTTTTTGTTTTCCGTCAGTGATTCACGCTATGTTTAAGTAAGGCGACTATTAAGAAAATGGAGTCGGTCGAAAAAAATGATTATGGGACGAATAAACCTTCCCTCATTCTCGACGGTCGGGTGATTGATTTCTTTAACAAATCTCAAAGGCTGTATATATGTATGTATGATAGTTTGTTTTCATAGTTAATCTCCATGTCTCGTGTCAGGTTTTTTTCTAATGTTGTGTATAGGAAATCGCGTATGTGATAATATCTCTTTGTCATCGATTATTTGGAATGAGGTGTGATGTATATGTGTTCATTAAAAACATTTATTTCTTTTTCCAGAACAGAATGCTTGAACAGACGATTTATTTAAGAACTACGTCGGTTTTATTTGAAAAAAAAACAACAAATCTTCAGATAACTTCTTGCAACAGGTAACAGATGCGCGATCATTCCTTGTTGTTTACATTAAACTCGGACTTATGTTTCAGACAGAAATGATTCAACTGATATTCAGAATCGGAGAGCCAATTTAGAATTTCAGTTGAATTCGTTCTATTCACTTAGATGCAAAAGGTTTTAATCCGTCTTTTCTTCCTCAAGCTATGGGTTAAATAACAGATCAGATTGGTTTCTGTAGCTTCGTTTGGCAACCAGACTACCGCACAAAGTAATAACAACCTACTGGGAAAATTATTTCTACCCAGTCAGTCATGTCCTGAAAGAGACACGATCGCCCAATCAAGTATCATGTATGGCAATTAACTGAGTGATCTTCCTATGATATTGTACACTTTTTTAATTGGTTTGTGAAGAATACAGATGTTTAACCTAGGGTAACGTTATTAAGGCAACTGACTGGGAAAAACCGACTGGATTTTGGCGAATTTTCATTGGAATATATTCAACCTCATTCGGAATATTGGGTTGATTTTTGTCGAATATTTTTGAGTGATTTTTTATTCTCCTATATGACAATAATTCGATTAAATTTCTCAAGATTTCTTTTCTCTCTTTTATCCGTAATTGTTTCTAGACAATTCAGATAGACTTTAGGCGACTGTTTTAACTGATATGAAACTTAGTACTTAATATTGTTTTTCTCTTTGTTTGTTTAAATATTACTTATGCGTATGACATCAAATGATTATAATTTTATGAAAGCAATGTTGGGTTTATGTGTTGGTCAGAACGTTTTTCTTATCAGAAGGCATCTTGCACAGTTATAAATCTGCCATTTGTTCGTAAATTAATTTTGTTGCCATATCTCGTCAGGTGCTCTTGCTATTCATCTCAATAGAGAACCTGCAATGTAACGTGGGCATCTCAACTTCAGTCACTCGTTGTCTTTTTTTCTGCAAGTATTTTCATAGCAACTCCTCTGATGAGCTTTTTTTTGCTCTGACATGAAGCGTTCTACTAGTATCTAGGTCACACCCTTTTACCGTTCAAATAAATAGTTAATAGTTCTACTGAATGTCTCTTCTGGAACTTCCCGCCTGTAGACCTCGCTGCTGTTACCTTGCTTTCCTGATAGCTACAATCTCCAGAAATTTAAATTCAACGTCCATTGCCAACTTCTATCTTATTGAATACGGTTTATCTTTAACGTTTCTTCAATACCCACTGTACCCAGTTTTTCATCTTACTCTAACACCCTGCACACTAGTGGCGGTATCACCTTGCTTAGGGTGAAATGATTAAATATAAAATTAAAATCTAACAGCCTTCCTTCTATGTCTTATCCGGTTTAAGAATTTCAGTCTTGTTGGTATTTAGCTTAAGAATAATTTTAAAAAGTACTTTTCATGTGGATTTCCGTTCTTATTTTTTTTTATTTGTCTATGTACAGTTATATATTTGCTAATATTTTTCCTAATAAAATAATTTAATTATTCAAATAAAATAATTTTTTGTCCTGAAATTGTTAACCTTCCAGCATTTCAATCAGAGTAAATGAACTGAAGTAAAAAATCTTCTCGCCCTTTCCGCCTGTAGAACTCCCTTTCATTTGCTTGCTTTCATGACGGTTACAACCTCCAGGAATTTAAAGGCAATGTCAAATGCCCAACTCTTATATACTTGACTCCAGTCCGTTCTACATCACCCATATATCCTGTTCTTTTCCTTTCTCTCTACCTTCGCAACTGTCTTCACACCTGTGTTTCCACCTTCTCTTGCCAGTTTCTCTGAAAACTCCTGTAACTGGTTCGTCTTTCTTTTCACTCTCCTCCTGTTTAAACTTTTACTTTTATGTAGTCCCTGGCGCATCAGTGTCGGTACCGCCTTGCTTGGGGTGAAACGATTAAAAAAATGGAAGGAGGCAAAAGATATTAACACTTTAACGATATATTTTATAAACTTATTTTATGTAAGTTTTCTTTTCTGAAATGTTTAATTTTTTATTTTTGGATCAAATAATACTAGTCAGTTGATAGTTTTACTGAATAGGTTTATTTTTATTAAATTTTGTGTGTAAAAATGGATAATATAATTTTTAAGACTTGTCGAATACAGGTAAAAAAGTAAAAAAGTCACAGATAAAAAAGTCACAGGTAGAAAATGTTACAGGACAGAAATAAGAAACGTAGGAAAAAGCGGACAACATCCCAACATTCAATTGGAGATGATAGTCTAAACTATCGCCCGGTTCACACTCCACCCATGTCTATTGTAGAGGTGTAGAGGCTCAGCCCTTGTTCACTGCTTAGGATGTGGTTTCCGGCTTTCTCTTTTCCAATCTTTTCACTTTTCTTTTTCTTATTTTTTCAATTGGAGTAGATAGTCTAAACTATCGCCCGGTTCACACTCCACCCATGTCTATTGTACAGGTGTAGAGGTTCATCCCTTGTTCCCTGTTTAGGATGTGGTTTCCGGCTTTCTCTTTTCCAATCTTTTCACTTTTCTTTTTCTTATTTTTTTCAATTGGAGTAGATAGAGTAAACTATCGCCCGGTTCACACTCCACCCATGTCTATTGTACAGGTGTAGAGGCTCATCTCTTGTTCCCTGTTTAGGATGTGGTTTCCGGCTTTCTCTTTTCCAATCTTTTCACTTTTCTTTTTCTTATTTTTTTCAATTGGAGTAGATAGACTAAACTATCGCCCGGTTCACACTCCACCCATGTCTATTGTACAGGTGTAGAGGTTCATCCCTTGTTCCCTGTTTAGGATGTGGTTTCCGGCTTTCTCTTTTCCAATCTTTTCACTTTTCTTTTTCTTATTTTTTTCAATTGGAGTAGATAGACTAAACTATCGCCCGGTTCACACTCCACCCACGTCTATTGTACAGGTGTAGAGGCTCAGCCCTTGTTCCCTGTTTAGGATGTGGTTTCCGGCTTTCTCTTTTCCAATCTTTTCACTTTTCTTTTTCTTATTTTTTCAATTGGAGTAGATAGACTAAACTATCGCCCGGTTCACACTCCACCCACGTCTATTGTACAGGTGTAGAGGCTCAGCCCTTGTTCCCTGTTTAGGATGTGGTTTCCGGCTTTCTCTTTTCCAATCTTTTCACTTTTCTTTTTCTTATTTTTTAAATTGGAGTAGATAGACTAAACTATCGCCCGGTTCACACTCCACCCACGTCTATTGTACAGGTGTAGAGGTTCATCCCTTGTTCCCTGTTTAGGATGTGGTTTCCGGCTTTCTCTTTTCCAATCTTTTCACTTTTCTTTTTCTTATTTTTTTCAATTGGAGTAGATAGACTAAACTATCGCCCGGTTCACACTCCACCCACGTCTATTGTACAGGTGTAGAGGCTCAGCCCTTGTTCCCTGTTTAGGATGTGGTTTCCGGCTTTCTCTTTTCCAAATCTTTTCACTCTCACGTAGCCCCCTGCACCTCCGTGGCGTTACCGCCTTGCTCGGGGTGATATGATTAAAAAAAAGAAATCTCAGTTTCATAAATAAATTGAAAATTTAAGAAAATTTTAACTCAAATTTCAATGTCAAAATAAGACTTTTTTTTATATAAATGTGTGTCTTATGGCATACTAGGCATTTCTAACTCCGAAATATATTGAATATGTGACCTTCAGTGAAGTGCTATACGTGATACACGCTTTGAGCGATCATGTCTCGAACAAAACATGACTGACTGGGAAGAAGATTAGTAGGTTGCCATTGCTTTCTGCGGTAGACTGGTTGCCAGCCAAGGCTATAGAACCCAATCTGACTTGTTATTTAACCCATAACTGGAGGGATGAGACGGTTTAATACCTTTTCCAAGGGTATTTGTACGTAAGTGAATGCAAGAAATTAATCTGGAATTCGAACTCGGCTCCCCGATTTCTTGTTCCTAGTCGATATCCACTGCACCACAATACTTTTTTGGCAACGTAATCTTTCTACTGCGGGATAATCTTCTGCCCAGTCAGTCATGTTTCTTTCGAGACATGATCGCCCAAGCGTGTATCACGTATGGCACTTAACTGACTGAATCTTTCTACGGATACGATCTTCGTGTTTTTGTTCAATGTTTAGGCCCAAACTTAAAAAAAAAGATACCATTCTTCAGGCTGTCTTTACATAAAGTCTGGTTTTATGTGGTACTAGGAATTAATTATATAGAAATTGTGACCGTAGCATTGTTAGAAAACGTTTTTCAAAGATTTGAATTATTTACTATGAATTTCTGTTGTAAACAGAGCAGGTCCATAAACTATTAAATTACTCGAGAGAAATAGATAATTTTATTCGTGACCACCATATATCAATTGTGAGTTTTTTTCCCGCGATTTTCTTCCCAGCCCTAATGCTGTTTTATTTTCTTTGACTTTATTACTTCAGGACATCTCCTTATTTCTTGGGCACTCTTAATACCCCTTCCTTTATTATCCGACTTAATCCCTGCTCCATCATACATTTACTCAAATCGATCAGCTACGTCATGCTTTGCTTTCACCTGTCTCTCATCTCTGTAGCTGTCCTGTGCGCATCAGATTTTCCAAGCACTCCTTCCTCATTAAATGTCACAAAAACTTCAGCTGTCTTTTCCTGATGTGAAATCTGAGTTTCCTTTTCACCAGCTGCAGTCGCTCTCTCACCGGCGTGACGTGGCTTCCCTGTGCCTCCACTATAAATACTTTCACGGCTTCTGCTCCGATGAACTTAGATCACTGGTGCCCCCTAGGTATGAATTTGCACGAGATACTATATTAGCAACTAGGTCCCACCCTTTTACATTGAAACAGATAAGATATAACCGCAATTTCTACTTCAACAGCTTCTTTTCTCGCACTTCGCTCCTGTGGAATTCCCTTACATACACTTGCTTCCCTAAAAGCTACAATCTCCAGGAGTTTAAATGTAAGGTCAATAGACACCTCCTAACACACTAACTCGCATCCATTCTCTCAAACACTCTTCCCATCTACCCAGCCCTCATCCTCGGTATCCTTACCAATCTATCACCCTCCTTCTGACATTTCCTATATCTAACCACTCTTTCTCATCGCTTTCCTCTATGTAACCCCCTGCGCAATAGTGACAGTGGAATGCCTTGCTTGAGGTGAAATGATAACAAAAAAATCCATTTTCTCCTACACTTCGTCGTTGTTTGCGTTTTTCGTCCATGGTATCTTCAGCATAATTCTTAAGAACCACATTTCGGATGTTTCAAGTCGTTCCTTAATCTTTGATGAGATAGTCTAGCATTTACTGCTATACTGAAAGACAAACATCACATAAAATCCGGTATTCTCTATTTTGTTTACAGTGAAACTTTTTTGTCTTTCAATACTTTATTCACCTTCTAGATAGATTCTTGGTCTTGCCAATAGGCCTTCCTATGTATTTAAACAGATAACTTTATTACTGACCACCAGCCTTTGAGATTTGAAAAAGAAATCACTCGACCGGCGGTAGAGAGCGAGAGAAAAATGTACTCGCCTCAAGATCATTTGACTCGACCGACTCCCTTTCCTTAATAGTCGCCTTACGTAAACGTAGCGTGAATCGCTTACGGAAAACAAAAAATGAAATTTTAATTAAAATCTATAACGTGTTAGAAAGGATTTAAAATTAAAAAAACATAATAACAACAAAATTTGATTATTCTTCCTAATATTAGCATAAACATTTTGATGATAAAACTTTGTTTTTATTAAAATTTATTTTAACATCATGATATGCTGTTTTTTTTCGTTTTTTTGTTTTGTTTTTTTTGGCAATTCAGTGGAGATACCAAAATATCTTTTCTTCTGTTTGACTACAAACTTCATCTGATAGATGATAAAAAAATAACAAATGTGATTTTCTCAAAAAAATACTTCTATAATTTGTTTTTCGGTGTATGGTTTTCTTTCATTCAATGTTCGGTTTTACTTTTTGTAAGCGGCGAGGAATTATAGATATTTTTCCAAACAAGTTTCTAAAAATCTGTGAGCGTCTTTAATCTGGGTGACAGAGGCATTTTGGCTCCACTTTGGAAGCGTTAGTTAAACGAATGTTTACACTGACCGGGACGATAAAAGCGAGACAGGAGGTTGTCAAACTAAATTACATTTATCAGATCTTGCTTTTATGATTGCGGGATGTCACTGGCTTTTGTTTAACCACACATTTTATCGTAAATCAGGCGCCATGCATAAGACCAAAGATTTCAATAATATCATTGTAAGTAATTCTTAGTAACTCGTGAATCTTCGTTGGCATGCTTTGGGGTTGTAAAAGAAATCAAATTTCTTTTTTCTATATTTAGAGTGACACGTTTAATTGCAAGATTTTTAATCGACCGCCGGAGAATAAAGCAATAAACTTTAATCACCCAGTTAAGTCGATCGGGCGAGTGAAATCTCAAAGGCTGCTGACCACTATACATGAACTGTGATATTTTCTTGCAGCTTTTTTCCAAGCCCAAATGCTGTTTTATTTTCTTTATGACTGTATTACTTCAGGACATAGGCGATAATGGCTATCCACATCTTCTCATCCCTTGTCGCTTTTAATACACCTTCCTTTGTTATCGAAACCTCGCCGTTGCTCACGTGTTTCGTTCATGGTATCTTCAGCATACTTATTTAGTAACAAATTTCAGTTACTTCAAGTCCTTTCAAATCTTTGATGCATTTACTGCCATATTGAAAGACAAACATCACATAAAAAATAGTATCCTCTTCTTTGTTTTCAGTGAATTTTTTGGCTCTCAATATTTTATTCGGCATCTGGAATAGATTCTTGGCCATGTCAATAGGCCTTCGGATCTCTGTATTGCAGTTTCCGTCCTCTGTTTAAATACTTCCTAGGTATTTAAATTTCTGTACTTGTATTTGGCATTTTGGGCTTCTCTTTTTACGAATAACCATGTTTTTTGTTTATTTGTAGTTGATAGGTAGTTCTTTCTTGTAGAATGTCATACAGTTTCTTTTCTGAAGCTGCTATCAGCACTGTATCATCTGCACGGCCGCAAATGGCAAAATCTTGGCAGGACTTCTACAGCTCTCGGAACGATCTTGCTGGATAGGGTGAATCGATCTGGTTATAATATACATCCTTACACGTCTTACACATCTTTCTATCTTTGTGTATCTGCTGAACTCGCATGTTCCGTTACGTTTAACACAGTGGATCGACAATTACATGCCATATATGAGATACACGACTCACCAAATTTATTGAAGAACCATATAGATAACAATATCGCCGATACCATTTCAAAGCTTTTGTTAAAGTTTCAAAGAATAGATAATATATAGTACAGCAAAGGAAATTATCTGTAGACATGCCAAACGAATACATTTGAGACATCGGCAACGGAGTAACGTACCTGATGTAAGTAGACGCCCACAATGCTTCTCACGAGAAGCTATTTTACCACGTTATTCATATTACAGTTGTCTTTAATATTTACTGTTTTACTAGAATGGAGACTAATGTGAGTAAATGCTATTCGTTTCGACGTCAGAAATTCTCTCGTCTTTGACTATTATTTTCTTAATTGCAAACGTTGTACGCCGGGAATATCATGTTAAATGTTTTCGATTTCAAAAGAAAAGTGAAAATGCGTCAGATCTTGCATCATTTGATCGTTCGTGGTGAGAATTAAAAACATTCTTTTATTTTTTTTTTGCGTTTGCAACGGCAACACGAATCGATTCCAAATCAGATAATTTCTTCAACTGATTCAAAGTGAAAAAAAAAAAGTTCAAGAACTGGTAAGAAAGTTATCAGTGCTAACACTTGTATAATGCAAGAGAAATATTAGAAATATCGTGTGCAATTGTGTATTTCGTTATTAAAACCTGGAAGTTATTGCAAAGAATATAGACATGTTTTTAAGCACTTTCTTTCGGTTCTGGAAAAAAAAAAGAGATAATATTCTGATCTTAGGTGATGAAAAATGAATTTACGATAACAAACAAACAAACAAACAAACAAACAAAAAAGAAAAAAAACCCGTGTCTTGATCCAGATAATTTTCAATATCCAAACTTAAATTGAATCTATTCATGGAATATGTTTTTTCTTTGTATTTGTTAATATTCAAAAACATTTTTTATTAAGAATCGCTGTATGCTGAACTGTTACGAAATAGAATTATATACAGAAATTGATTCAGAATAATGATATAATGAAAGGGGAAATTAATTTACTTATAAGGCGGACAGCAGGTGATATCACCTGTATAAAACCGGCCATATGTATATTGCCAAAATATGATGGGAAATGTCTCTAGATCTGACGTATTCTCGAGATGTATTAAGGAAATAATATTTGTTTTGTTCTAATAATTGGAGTAGATAGATCTATCTATCGCCCGGTTCACACTCCACCCACGTCTATTGAACAGGTTAAGAGGCTCATCCTTTGTTCCCTGTTTAGGATGTGGTTTCCGGCTTTCTCTTTTCCAATCTTTTCACTTTTCTTTTTCTTATTTTTTTCAATTGGAGTAGATAGACCTATCTATCGCCCGGTTCATATTCCACCCACGTCTATTGAACAGGTTAAGAGGCTCATCCCTTGTTCCCTGTTTAGGATGTGGTTTCCGGCTTTCTCTTTTCCAATCTTCTCAATTTGGTTTCTTTTTTTTTCAATTGGAATAGATAGACCTATCTATCGCCCGGTTCACACTCCACCCACGTCTATTGAACAGGTTAAGAGGCTCATCCCTTGTTCCCTGTTTAGGATGTGGTTTCCGACTTTCTCTTTTCCAATCTTCTCAATTTGGTTTCTTTTTTTTCAATTGGAATAGATAGACCTATCTATCGCCCGGTTCACACTCCACCCACGTCTATTGAACAGGTGAAGAGGCTCATCCCTTGTTCCCTGTTTAGGATGTGGTTTCCGGCTTTCTCTTTTCCAATCTTTTCACTATTACGTAGCCCCCTGCACATCAGTGGCGTTACCGCCTTGCTCGGGGTGATACGATTAAAAAAAAATGTTTGGTTCAGATTTTTAACGATTTCATGTTATCGAAAAATCTCTCAAAGAATTTCTCGAATAAATATCCCCAAACATTTTCCTTAAATGATGGAATGCATTATGACACTAAAAATGGCTACAAGTCAGGAATGCAGAAAATATTTTGGCGAATGTATGAAGATGTTTTCAATTCATGGAGTGTAAAAAGACTTTGTGAAAAATGTTTATAAAGGTTGTATAATTATCCACCGTCATTCATTACCTTCTCCTAAAGAGATCATTACATCTTTTTTCTTGGCACTTCTCTCCTATTCTTTCAAAAACTATTTCATATGTCGGCAGTCGCATTGTAGTGTCCTCTTTGAGCTTAAAAAAAGAAACAGAATCAAGTAGGATACAAGAATTCTTTAGGCAAAAGCTAGAAAATAAATTCAAGCAATCAGTTCCCCTCGCATGTCGTCTCAATGAAAGAATCTTTAAAGTGCAACATAATAGTCTCCTCGAGGATGTGCGTTGTGGTACAGTGGATATCGGCTCGGAACGAGAAACCAGGGAACCGAGTTCGAATTCCAGTTGAATCCATTGTATTCACTTACGCGCAAATACCATGGGGAAAGGTATTAATCCGTCTCTTCCTTCCAGTTATGCATTAAATAGCAGGACAGATTGGGTTCTATAGCCTTGGTCGGCAACCAGTCTACCGCAGAAAGCAATGGCAACCTACTGCGGGATAATTTTCTGCCCAGTCAGTCATGTCTCTTTCGAGACATGATCGCCCAAGCGTGTATCACGTATGGCACTTAACTGACTGAATAGTCTCCTTGGAGTTAATAATTCGAAAATCACAAGTTATTAAAGTCGTAGAGACGTCACATGTACTTCAGTCACAGTAGAAGTGAGGTTTCTTTGCGCACGACAGTCTGACGGAGCCCAAACATTTCCGGGCCATTTTAATTTCAGATTCTTCCTTCTTCTAGACCAGTCAATACCAACGATATAGAAGTTAATAGAATCCATCTATTTTACCTACAGTTTGACTCTAAAATTCCACAATGTCAGCCGCTATCAATTACTCCAACATGTTTTTGGACAAAAATAAAATATTATTTTTAAATCTAAACTTATTTATAGATGGAACTTTCTGTGTGTGTCTGTGTGTGTGTGTCCTTTACCTATAGACTCCAAAACAGCTGAACCGATTTTCTTGAAAATTTACACAGTTCTACCATAAGCGGCTGCGAGTGTTCTTTGCTAGGTTTTGTGTCGAGTGACTACCGATAAATATCCAAAAGCGATAATCGAAAAAATCGAATTATAGAAGGAGTGGTCCGATTTTAATGAAATTTGATACACTCATAGACGAAGACATAAGAAACGATATTCAGAAGTTTCAAGGCGGCAATTCTTACAATAGTGCAGAAAATCGATAATATATATATATATATATATAAGGCAAGATGTTTGTGTGTGTGTCTGTTTGTCTGTATGTCCTTTATACAAATCCACAATTTTTATCCGATTCTCACCAAACTTCACACAAATATTCTTTAGGCTGAGTCTGAGCTCCAGGACCATGGATTAGTTTCAACGCTTTCATTACACCCAAGCAACGCCAGGCTATACTGCTACTATATATATATATATATATATATATATATATATATATATATATATATATATATACTAAGTGCGATTGGTAAATTGTCGCACTTATTTTATTATTTCAAATATTCTTTAGGCTGAGTCTGACCTCCAGGACCATGGATTAGTTTTAAAGCTTTCATTACACCCAAGCAACACCGGGCTATACTGCTAGTAGACTAATAAATTTATTTTCCAAATCTGGGTTAATTACAAAGCAATGTAAAGAAACATAGTTAGGATAAGTGCGATAAAAATTGTGTTATTCAGTATTCTTTTATATTCTCCGTCCTTTCAGAACATAATTGATTATGGCCCTCCAAATCTTCCTATCTCTTGGAGCTCTTAATATATTTTGTTTTTTGTTTCTCCCAAACCCAAGAGCTGTATTTACCTGTATGTATTTCTCTCTATCTACCCTGTGAGTATCAAATTCTCTAAGCACTCTTTACTCATTTCTTGTCTCAGAAATTTAAACGATCTCATCCTGGCGTTAAGTATAAATTTTCTTTCCGTTTTCATCCTCTCTAAAAGCTCATCGTTGCTCACATGTTATCCTCAGTGTCTTTGTCATCCTCACTGTCCTTGTCATTCTCAGTATCCTTCCGTAGAACCACGTTTCGGTCGGTTCAAGTCTTTCCTCCATTTCTTTGGAGATTTTCTATCATTCGTTGCCATATAAGAGGGTAGATATCACGTAACAAGTTCAGTACTATTTTTTGGTTTACAAAGAAATTTTCTTAACAAGAATCTTACACGAATTTTCAAATGTATTTCATAATTTACAAAGATCTGTTCGAAAATCTGGGATGAGCGGTAACTGTTGATTACTGGTCGCTTCCATTAAAATCAAAATTATATAGACAAATAAGAAAACATATTTCATTACTTCTTTTTCTTATTATTTTCTTCCTCCTCCTTCTCTTCTTCTTCTTCTTCTTCTTTATCTCCTTCTTTTCTTTTTTTCTCCTACTTTTTCTCCTTCTTCTCCCCCTTGTCTCCTGCTTCTCCTCTTGCTTCTCCTTTTTCCTCTTCTGTTTTTCCTCTTCATTCCTATTCTCCTCCTGCTTCTCCTTCACATCCTCCTCTTTCTTCTTCTTCTTCTTCTTCTTCTTCTTCTTCTTCTTCTTCTTCTTCTTATTTCCTCCTTATTCTTCTATTTTTCCTTTTTCTCCTACTTCTTTTAATCCTCTCATTCTCCACCTCTTGTTTCTATTTCTTCTTCCTCTTTTTCTTTCCTCTTCATTCCTATTCTCCTTCTTCTTCTCCACCACATCCTCTTCTTCCTTCTTCTTCTTCTTCTTCATTTTCTCTTCCTTCTTTTTCTAGTTCTTCTTCTCATCCTCTCTTGCCCCTCCTCTTTCTTCTTCTTCTTCTTCTTCTATTTATCCACTTTCTTTTTCTCCTTCTTCTCATTCTCTCCTGCACCTCTTCTTGTTCTTCTTCTTCTTTCTTTTTCGTTCCTATTCTCGTCTTGCTCCTTCTCCTGCACACTCTCTTCCGTCTTCTTTCCCTCTTTCTTCTTTATCTTCTACTTCTTTTTCTCCTCCTCCTTCTCCTCTTTAACTGCTCCTCATTTTGTTTCTCCTTCTTCTTCTTTTCCTCTTCTTTCCTCTTCATCTCCTGATCCTCCTCCACATCCTCCAATTTCTTCTTTTCTTCTTCTTCTTCTTCTTCTTCTTCTTCTTCTTCTTCTTCTTCTTCTTTATTTCGATACATTCAATATTATTTTATTGAAAAAATAAAATTTACCCGATTTATGGTGCAATGATTTTTTGAAAATAGTTTCAAATCCATCCATCCATCCATCCATCCATCCATTAAGACGATAATTTATAAACAACGTCTAATCAATAAGCTTGTTTGGTTTATCATGTTGAATATTGGATTAACTGATTTATATCTCGCTCAGCCGGTACAAACACTGACTCTGGAATAAATCACAATTTAAATATAATTAAACCATGACTGTTCAACAACCATAAGTTCCGAAATGAATAATGGAAGCGATAAAACAAGAAGTTTAGTAATTTCAGTTTAGCTGAAATGATCAGTTATTGCTGAAATATACTGTTGTTTTATTCAGTAACATTTCTATCTTTACAGTATTGTTGCTGTAGTGACTTGAGTTAAAAATGACATGCGTGTCAGAAATTGGAATAATAGATCAACAGTATCCATAACATCAGAATACATATGTTTTTTTCTATTTCATCTTTCCTATTAATATTAGCATGGATATTTTGACAATGATATTTTATTTTAATAAATTTTGGGGCATTCTTCATAATATATCGTAATTTTTGACGAAAGTTTGGAGGTAATTCGAATATATATATATATATATATATATATATATATATATATAAAATAAAATAAATTTTTAATATTCAAAAATGTTGTATGAACATTTCAACATGAAATCCCTGAGAGAGATTTCAGATTTCATTTCTCTTAGGGATTTCATGTTGAAATGTTCATTCAGCATTTCTGAATATTGAAAATTTATTTTATTTTGTATTAACACTGTAATTTTAATTACATTGAGCTCTACTCCTGTATCATTTTTAATATTAAAATTTTAATATTAACTAGGATCAGGTTTTTCGGATTTACCTTACTACTTTTCCGTCTGGATTAAAATATTTTAATAATATATATATTAGGTACCTCCATTACGTCACAAAACATCCAGCATTGTATGAATTAAAAAAGTTCAAAACTCAATAAAACGAAATTTTTTTATCAAAATGTTTATAATATTATTAAGAGGAAAGATAAAAGTAATTTGTATTAATTTTATAAAACTTTTTAATCACTTTTAACATGTTCGAAACTTTGGTAGAAAATATTGTTTTGATTTGAGTTAGCGTGGCAGAAAATTTTACGACTGTTTACAATCGATTACGTAATTTTTTACGTAACTCACTTGTTCGGTGAAAACATTAATTTGAAAATTCTCGCAGAAAACAAATCATTGTTGGATTTTAATGAAACTTTCAGTAATCATTCATCAATGAATGTAATCATTTTTTAAATTATTATTTTTTTTTAAATATTGATGAAAAAAAAATTTTTTTTAACTCTGTTACCCCCTCCACGTAAATTCATGAAATGTTAATAAATTTTAATTTTCTGCGATTTACATTTTTATTAGTTAAACGCAAAACTCATCAAGAAATATAAATCATCTATTTTTTTATTTAAAATTATTTAGCACTATCCAAAAATATGCTCCAAAGAGTAAAATAAAAATGCAATAAAACTCTGATATAATTTAACTTGATAAGCTTTTAATTGCGAGAATAAATAAAAAAAATTTAAGGCCGTTATAGTCTGAAGAAAAAAAAATCGATTACTAGTAAAATTTTAAAAGAATTGTTTGCATTTTTTATTATAATAATTCATAAAATTTTAAAAATATTTTAAAATTATTTTAAAGAACTGTATGAATTTTTTATTAGTTAAGAATTGATGATTATAAAAAAGAATTAATAAAAAAATGTTAACCCGTATATTTAAAAAAATTATTTGTGTAAATATGATCAAATATATAAAGTACGATGTTCAAATTTATAAAGTACGATGTTCCATATGGGTCAAATTGATTTTAAAAGTTAACAAGCGTTCTGGGTTATTCCCCCTTACATAGGAATCCATAGAAGAACGCATTTTTATTCTTACGATATTTTATTCTTTACGTTTCTAAAATTTAACGGCCTGTTTTGCAAGTAATCCCTTCAACATTTTAAGTAAGTATTTTTTCAATTCCTCAATTTTTTAATTAATTATGACCGTAGGTATATTAACTAATTTATGATAATTTAAAAAAAACAAATGAAAATTTTGGCACGGTTAGACACCATACGTTCTTGACAACATCAGGTAGTCGTAAATCTATCATCGCTTTGATGTCTGACATAAAATAGGGCTACCGTAATTAAATTTTTTTATTGTAAATTTCTGGCAGTAAGCAATTATTAATTGATTGAAAACAGATAAAGGGTAAGTTTTAATTTTAAAAATTGACTTAAATAACGTGTCAGCGATGTATATTTATTTTTGCAAGATTTTTAAAAACAGAAATTTCGCTACTGTTTACGTAATGTGTCAATCAATCAAAAATGGCGGTATATTTTTAAAAAGATTGTGAAATTTCAAAATTTTAGATTTCAATCTATATAATTTCTGTTAAAAATACACTAGTATGTTTTGCTTATTAAAATTATTAAATTTAATCCCTTGGCTTTCAATTAAATCTAATTTTAATGTTTGAAGATAATTTATTTATTTTTAAAATTTCAATTTTAATTTAAGTATCGAAAATGAGTGGAGGTAACTAAAGTATATATATATAAATTTTAAATGCTTCCAAAACGAAGCTGCTATCTATTAACCATGATAGAAAACAGCTCCTACCTCGCATTAGCATGGATCAGGCTAGCCTTCCTGAGAGGAAAACAATACGCCTTCTTGGCCTCATACTCTCAGCGGACCTCAAGTGGAATGACTATATCGAATCCATTTCTAAATCCGCTGTTCACTGTGCAGGTACTGGAAGTTTTTCTCGCCTGAATCCATCCTGCACATATATAAATCTACCATCCGCCCGTGTATTGAATATTGCTGCTATATCTGGTCGGGTGCTCCTGCTATTCACATCTGAGTTCTTGACAAAATCCAACGGAAATCTGTAATTTGATTGATACCTACTTGGCAGCTCGGCTGTCGCTGTTTCACTGGCGTGACGTGACTTCCTTGTGGCTCTTCTACAAATACTTTTACGGCTTCTGCTCTAATGAACTTAGCTCACTGGTGTCCCTATGTATGAATTTACACGAGCTAGTAGACTAGCAAATTAGGTCCCACCCTTTTACTGAGAAACCGATAAATAGTAAACACAATTTCTACTCCAACAACTTTTTTTCGAGCACTTCCCGCCTGTGAGAATATCTTCTATATACTTCCGTCCCCAACAGCTACAATTTCCAGGAATTTAAATGTAAGGTCAATAATCTCCTAGCTCACTAACTCGCATCCATTCTCTCATGCTCTTTTTTCCATCCATTCCACTCCGATTACAGCGGTGTTCTCATCAGTCTATTACTCTCCTCCTGACATTTCCTATAACTAACCGCTCATTCTCATCACTTTCCCCTATTTAACTCCCTGCGCAACAGTGGCAGTAAAATGCCTTTCTTGGGCTGAAATTATTCTATACATATACATACATAAATGTGTGTGTGTGTGTGTGTGTGTGTGTGTGTGTGTGTGTGTGTGTGTGTGTGTGTGTATTTAATTTCTTTGGGAACATCGAGAAACGAATAATAAAATTATCTATCAAAGTTACAGCGCATTCTGACATCTTTCAATTATACTATGCAAAAGATTATTCGTGACTATGAACGGATTTTATTAAAAATAAGCAGACACAATGTTTGCAATTTTTTTAATCTGACATGAATTTGGCTTTTTTAGCCATTATCAAGGATAAATACTATTCACTTTTAGCAGGATATATAAATTGTTTTAGGTATGAATCCCGAGTTATAAGAATCAATGTTACATATCTATCTATCTATCTATCTATCTATCTATCTATCTATCTATCTATCTATCTATCTATCGCAGTCCGTTCATATCTATCTATCTATCTATCTATCTATCTATCTATCTATCTATCTGTGTGTGAGTGTGTAAGTGAGAGTGAGGTTATTTAAAAGTTAAATTTACATTGTGTGTGAATTAAATGAACAAAGGCTTTCCCTTTCCTTTACGTTGGCTACTTCGGTTCGGTCACGCCCTTTCTTGTCTAACAAACTGCACTGATGATTTTTTTTTTTATAAGCGTTTCACCCCGAGCCAGGCATGTCACTGCCACTACTGCGCAGGGGGCTACATAGAGTGGAGAAAGGATGATTAAATATAGGAAATGTCAGAGGGTGGGTGATAGGCGGGTAAAGATACCGAGAATGAGGGTTGGGTAGATGAGAGCGTTCTGAGAATAATTGGGAGTTAGAGTGATAGGAGGTGTCAATTGACCCTACATTTAAACACCTGGAGATTGTATCTGTCGGGAAAGCAGACTTGTGGAAGGGAGTTGCACAGGCGGGAAGCGTGAGAAAAGAAGCTGTTGGAGTAAAATTTACGGTTACATCTTAACTGTTTAACTGTAAAAGGGTGGGACCTATTTGCTAATCTAGTATCTCGTGTAAATTCCTGCTTAGGCGGCATAAGTGCTCTAAGTTCATCAGAGCAGAAGCCATGAAAGTACTTGTAGAAGAGGCACAGGGAAGCCACATCACGCCGGCGAGAGAGTGGTTGCAGCCGGTCTGCCAAGTCAGTATCAACCACGTTCCAGGTCCTCCTTTGTATTTTATCAAAAAGCCCAAGGAGAGCAGCAGGGGCACCCGACCAGATATGGCAGCAACATTCAATACACGGGCAGATGGTAGATTTGTATATGTGCAGAATAGATTCAGGTGGGAAAAACTTCCGGGCCCTGCACAGAGAGCCGACTTTCATAGCGGCAGATTTGGCAATGGATTCGATAGTCATTCCATTTGAGGTCCGCCGAAAGTGTAAGGCCAAGGAGGAGTAGTATTTTACTCTCTGGGAGGCTAGCCTGTTCCATGCTCATGGGAGGTAGATGCGATTGTCTATGGTGGTTAGTTGATAACAGCTTCGTTTTAGAAGCATTGAAATTTACTAGCCATTTCCTACCCCAGGCCACTACGGATTGGAGGTCCTTTTCAAGCACGGCAGCGAGGTTCGCTTTGTCGCCCACACCTGGTTTTTGATCATTGCGAGAGTAGATTGTTGTGTCATCGGCGTACATGCCTACTTGGGATCTAATGACGTCGGGGAGATCATTAATGTAGATCAGAAAGAGCGTGGGACCTAGGATAGAACCTTGAGGGACGCCCGCGTTCGTATGGTAGTTTTGGGAGGCATGCCCATTTAATACTACCTTCAATGTCTGGTTAGAGAGGAATGACTGGATGAGGTCAAACAGATGTCCAGTTAAGTTCTCTACTAGTCGCTTTTGTAATGCACTGCGACTATGATTGTGTAAATTGTTTTTAATTATCAAATTTAATTTTGGTATATAGGTTTCGGTTATATGTAGGAATTCTGAGTAGTTAAAGACCGGCCATGTTTTTTTATTTCTTTCTTCCTCGTCGACTGGACACATGGCCTCGAGGTGTTCCCCACCTCCCACTTCAATGTATTCTACCCTCACACTACTCCCTGTTACTGCTTACTTAAGGACAGCTTAAACTATCCAGAATTGAGTGGGAAAAACTAAATGAAGATAATTTTCTTAACATTTTTCTATCAGTCAGCCTGCAACTGGTAAGTTTTATCTAGTCTGATCTTATTTTACTGTATTTTTTGAAATTTTTTAAATTCTTTTTTGGTTCTTATCTTTTTTTTTTCTATAATTTTTATTCTTGTTTTGCTACTAACCTAAGTTCTCTACTAGTCGCTCTTATAATGCACTGTGACTATGATTGTGTAAAGTGTTTTTAATTATTAAATTTAGTTTCAACTTAAGTTAAAACTTAGTAAACTTCAGTCACTCTTTTATTTATTTATTTTTTTAATTGGAGTAGATAGTACCTACTATAGCCCGGTCTCACACTCCACCCCCTTTTTTGGACAGGAGTAGAGGTGATCGCTTTGTTTCATTTTTAGGAAGGCGTTCCCGGTTCATTTCTCTTTTTCGGTCTTGATGTCGGTTCGGCTGGAAGCTTTTTGCAGTTGGTAGGTATGGCGGCAACGTCTCTTCATTCTGAGGGTACCGGGTTGGCAGTTTCCTGGTTGCTGCTTTCGACTGGTAGTTAGGAGCCCGAACTCTTGCGTAGCGTCTTGAGAGGCTGCTCTGATCAAACGTGGAATAATATAGGGGTTCCTGTAGTGCCATTTCGCGCATGGACGGGCGTCTCTGCATGAATTTCCGACGGGCAACCCCGAGGCCACATTATGCTGCAGGCGGCGCTATTCACCATCCTTCATCTGCTGCAATTAATGACTATCTGACCCTACTCTAGACTTCTCTCTATCCACAACTAAAATCACCATGAAATTAAGCAAACAAAACAGCAAGACTAAACCAGCTAGTCATAATCGCCCAAACCTATCTGCGTTTCTTTCACAAACATACGAGGTATTCGCAGTAACTTTAATAGTGTAGAATCATTCCTTCTAAGTAACTCACCCGATATCTTAGCTATATGTGAGACTAACCTTGACCCTTCTATCCCTTCTTCGGAGCTGTTCGTTCCTGGTTACCTTCTCCTCTTCAGGAAGGACTCCAATGTCCATATGCATGGGCTTGGTGTATATGTCAGCGAACAACTCCCTCTAGCCAGGGTCACATATCTTGAATCCCTGTATCATTCTTTCATGTGCTTCCGTCTCTCACTTCTTAGCTCGGTTAGCTATCTCTTCTTCCTCTACCGCTCCCCATCCTCCTCTGAGTGTACGGTACTTGATAGCATCTCTGTTAATATCGACAGGGTCATTTCTTCTCACTCATCTGCCCATATATTTGTGTTTGGCGATTTTAACGCCCATTACACCAAGTGGCTTGAAAACTCAGTCACCGACCTTGCTGGGATCCGCACCATGTAGTTTTCAATAACCCAAGCTCTAACGCAAGGGGTGGACTTCCCCACGCGTTTCTCTAATAACCCTAACGGAAGGGACTCTTTACTCGACCATTGCTTTACCTCCATTCCAGACTCCTGCACTACCAGGAAACTCTGCCCCCTCGGAAACTCTGACCACGCCATAGTCTCCGTCAACATTTCAATCCGCGCTAACTATACCCAAGAAAACCAGACCAGCAGAATATCATACTGCTATCAGAGAGCAGACTGGGACTCGTTTCGAGACTTCCTCTGCGACGTCCCCTGGAACAACGTCTTCGATCTTCCTATCGAAGATTGTGCCTCCGAGGTCTTCTCTTGAGTTAAGGCTGGCATCGATGCTTTTAACCCGGCCAGGAAATTTCAGCTAAAATCAAATTCGTCCCCCTGGTTCTCACCCGCTTGCTCGGCCGCCATTGACCAACGGAACCATTTCTTCCGGCTCTATCGAAGCTGCTCGTCGAACCAAAACAGGCGCCTTTTCGCCTCAGCACGGAATAAGTGTAAAAAAGTACTGAACGAAGCTAAGAGGGCGTTTGCTACCAGAATGAGGCAACGCATAGCATCCTCTAAGTTTGGCCCCAAAGATTACTGGCGACTCTGCAAAAGCGTGCTCAACAAGAGCAAGACTTCAATATCCCCACTAATCAATGAATTTGAAGTTCTCACCTCCCCAGCGGACAAGGCTGAATGCATTGCCCGTAGATTCTCCACCAATTCGACACTGGACTCGTTAGGAACACCTACACCCAACTTCCCACCCAGAACTAAGGCTCAACTAAATAACTTCCACATTACACCCTCGCTGGTCGCCAAGATAATTGCACAACTTGACCCACACAAAGCGAGCGGCGGTGACGGAATCCCAGTCATAGTACTGAAGAAATGTGCCCCAGAACTCTCCTCTGTTCTCTCTAAACTCTATAACCTCTGCCTATCTGCTTCCTGTTTTCCTGCCTGTTGGAAGTCCTCCTGTGTAGTTCCTGTATTTAAGCATTCTGGCGAACCCTCAGACCCCGCCAATTACCGTCCTATTAGTTTCCTTCCGAACTTTGGCAAAGTTTTCGAAGCCATTATCAACGCCGAGGTGATTCAGCATCTCATGTAGTGGGATAAGAAAGTATGAACTAAAAACAATTTAGAAAAACCCAGACCACGACTAAAAGCATTTGGAAAAAAATCAAAAGTAAAATTTCACACCCGCAAAAGTGGATTCAAGTGACTATTCACAAGTCAGTGCAAAAAGTAAAATTCCTAAATCCAAATTCATATATGACGTATTTTCAAACCTGGATGCGAAAAGGCTCTCTGGAGCCGGCATCATGAGAAATTTCACTATTTAAATCACGTCGCTAATCTGTCAAAGGCAGTACGACATGGTAGCGGCTAGCTGAAGATCTCGTGGCAATGTAACGAAAGAAAGTTCAAGAAGCCGACCCCGGATGAAGGGTACGTTACAGTTTCATTCGACCTCTTCTTCCAATTTTCTTTTTTTCTTTTTCACTGCACGCCGCCAGAGAGAACAAATGAATGCATTAAGTACAACTTCTTTATTTTTTTGCCTTTTCTCTCTTTCTATCTCAACCTGTCGCGACCTACCAAAAAAGAGGAAGGAACAAAGATTTTACATTCTGCTACTACACAACCATGAACTCTGTGGACATTTTAAATACCTAGATTACTACTACGAACATTTTCTACAACTCTTGATATCATAAACTTTCTAAGTGCACATTAAGTTCAACAACTTGTGTTATTCTTTCCTTTTAATAAATTTCTATTTTAAAATGCAAAATGTATATTTTATTCTTACACTATTCCACACAATTCCACATATTCCAAACTGCCGACAACCATCCTTCTGAAAACGATGAAAACCTTCTGATGATAATCAAAGAAACATTGACCAGCTCCTTACGGCTACAAATACTTATTATAAATTTGCGTACAGAGCAAATTACGATATTTTCATATTTTATCGCCTAATCAAATAGTTTATGTTTAGTAAACAAAATTTAACCGCTGATTTAATTTACATGACGGCGAAAATTTTTACTGACGAGTTTTTTGTATAGTTAAGTAATGTACGTTGTGGTGCAGTGGATATCGGCTCGGAACGAGAACTCCGGGAGCGAGTTCGAATTCCAGTTGACTCCATTGCATTCACTTACGCACAAATACCTTTGGGAAAAGTATTAATCCGTCTCTTCCCTCCAGTTATAGGTTAAATAGTAGGACAGCTTGGGTTCTATAGCCTTGGCTGATAACCAATCGACCGCAGAAAGCAATGGCAACCTACTGCGGGATAATCATCTGCCCAGTCAGTCATGTCTCGAAAGAGACATGATCGTCCAAGCGTGTTTCACGTATGGCACTTAACTTACTGAAGTAATGAAAGTCCATGACGACTTCTATGAATGGGAGTCATTTGTTTTGGTTAAACACATATATAAAGCAGAGGACGGAATTTTTTTCAAATATAAGTTTAAGATCAAAAAGTTCGTTTTAGATCTCAGCTAAAATGAAAATATCATCTATGTCGTGGACGTATATTTTCGGTTTATTAATTCTTTTAAAATTTGTTTTCTACGTGTAACATGAAAAAAGTTAAAGAAGCATGAACAGGGACGGTTGCTTATGACTAACAGTTTTTGCGTAAATATCCGAAAGCTCTCGGATAAACAAAACATTCAGACCATTTTTATATAATTTATATCCTTACATAAAAAAACTTAGACATAATAACTTGTTTGTCATTTTTAAGGAAAGCAATGTCTCATCAGGTGGTGTGGAAAGTAATGGAAATCCTCTTTTCTTATACTTGGCGAGTTGTGTGTGGGATGTTGGTGGGAGTTAGTGATAATGAAATAAGTCTTGTGAATTGTCAGTTAGAATTTTGAAGGAAGTTGAGTGGGTAGTGAATATAGTTGATTAATGAAAGTGTCAGGAATTTTGTAAAGTGATTTAACATTCGATGTTGGGTTGCATGTATTATGGCCGCATGGCTAGACTTTATTCTTTGGGTTTATTAGAGGGGGAGAGTAAGGAAGTGAAAAGGGTGGGGAGGGATTGGATTGGACCTATCCTTAATGTTTATTTGTACAACTATAGAATATTTTTGTATTTAAGCACAGTTTTTATAATTAATCTAATTTTGCATATTTAACCTTAATTTTGAATTTAGGAAATCGATTTTCTCCATAAAATTTTAAATTAGACCACAGTTTGTGGTGTGTAATAGGTAAAATGTAATGTAAGAGGTAAAATTTAATGTTTGTATTTAAGGTAATAGGTAAATAGGTAATAGGTATATTTGTATTTAAGGTAATAGGTAAAATTTAGATTTCTTCATGAAAGGCCATGGTGTTTCAGATACTAAGGACACATCTGAATTTAAAAACTAAAAATCGCACCTATCATAGACAAGCTCTTTAACTTCGAGAACGACCTATTCGAGATCATAAACAAAACACTTTTCACAAACACAAAAACAAATTAATAAAACACTTGGACACACTGGTTAGTTGCATAGAAGAATATGATAAGATCTTTGTCAAATCGGATAAAACCTCGAAATTCTATAAGATGGACCCAAAGAATACAAAGACCTAATTAAGAAAAACCTAACAAAAAACTACAGAAACATTAACACGGAGCACCAAAACCACATAGATAGAATCAACTACCCAGACAAACAAATTACAGATAAACTGAAAATAAGCGACAGAGTCCCTAAAATTACAACAAAGGAGGCATACATACTTTTATAAGACCACAAACCGGAATT
This sequence comes from Ascarosepion bandense, assembly GCA_037127315.1. Lineage (NCBI taxonomy): Eukaryota > Metazoa > Mollusca > Cephalopoda > Sepiida > Sepiidae > Ascarosepion > Ascarosepion bandense. The sequence continues at coordinate 1,510,242 of JBBBDQ010002446.1, read as the reverse complement.
CTACCAAAAATTACCCACTAGAATAACAAACCTTTCAAAATCAGAAATCAATAGAATTAGTAAAGGTAATACTAGAAGAGTTACCCAACAAATAAGGAAACAATCCAACTCATGCAATGGCGGGGTACAAAGGATGTAATCAAATGGTTCGTGAAACTTAGGGAAAAAATAATGCCACTTTCCTACAATTTGACATCGTGGATTTTACCCATCGATATCTGAGGGATTTTTCAATCTTGCCCTGGAATTCGTGGAATTCTATTCGGACATCTCAAAAGATGAAATTATATAATTTTGAACTGTAGAAAATCAGTTCTCATCCACAACTACGAACAGTAGACAAAAAATTCAACGGATAATTTTGATTTATCTATGGGGGCCATGGATTCTGCAGAATCTTTGGATCTAATCGGATTATTCATATTGTAAAAACTCACGGCGTATAAAGGAACCATGTTTGCTTTGTCTTCAAGAAACCATTGAAATCATTAAATATATGAATAGCAACAAACTTCTAAACCAGAGATATGAAACCACAGTAAACTGCAAACACATTAAAGCACTAACCTTACAATCATGCTAAAAATACTACAAAAGCAAGAGCTAGGACCCGTTAGAGATGACAACACTCTTACATTAAATTTTACCTATTACACACCACAAACTGTGATCTAATTTAAAATTTAAAATTTTATAGAAAAAAAAAATCGATTTCCTAAATTCAAATTAAGGATAAATATACAAAATCAGATTAATTATAAGGGATAAAATCAAGTCATGAGGCCATAAATCTTACATCCCATTTTCTAATATTAAATCTGTTTACAAAATTAACCGACATTCATTAATCAACTATTTTTACTGCCCACCCAACTTTCTTCAAAATTCTAACGAACAATTTTCAAGACTTATTCCGTTATCGCTAACCCCCACTAACATCCCACACACAACTCGCCAAATATAAAAAAAGAGGCATTTCATCTCTTTCCGCACCACCTGATGAGACATTGTAATTTCAATGTCGAAACAAAATGTAAAATTTGTAGTGGATAAAGAAAATTGTATATGTTCTAAAATATAATAAATTTAAAATATTAACTAGTAATACCACAACCCAACTTAAAAACATATTAATAAACTTATTACTGCAAACAATACTGAAATAGGATCCTATAAACTTCAAAAGATTATAGGTGATTATCAGCCGGGTTACCTTTATGGAAATGTAAAAATCCATAAAAAAGATCATCCCCTCCGACCTATCATTTCTCAAATACCCACACCAATATATAACCTTTCCAAAAAACATAACAAACTAATTACTCCCTATCTTCCTGGTAAATATAGTATTAATTCCATTAATATCGATCAAATTAAATAACTTAAAAACAAATTTGAAAGTCACTCCGTCCTCAAATTTACATTAGAACTTAATATTAAGAACAAACTCCCATTCCTCAATGTATTCATTGATTCTAGCACACATAAATTTACTACTTCTCTATATAGGAAACCAACTAGCATAAATTCGTGTCTTCTTAATTATAATAGTGAATGCCCCCAACGATATAAGTTAGCTGTTATAAAAAACTTACTTCAACGCACACAAATGATATCTTCTTCCAAATCTATATTTTATAAAGAATTACACAACATTAAGCAAACACAAGTCAATAATGGATTTCCTAACTCCGTTGTTGATCAACAAATTAAAATGTATCTCAACAAAATTAACAATAGCTCTAACAATAATGATAATATTAATAATAATGGTTTACATCAAAATAAACATAACACTATTAACTTATACTATTGCAACCAAATACATAATAATTATAAACAAGATGAAAAAACTCTCAAAAACATAATACGTAGAAATGTTAAACCAGTCGAAAGTCATAATCAAATTAAACTCATTATATATTATAAAAAGTTTAAAACAATTGACCTCATAGTCTATAATAACCCAACAAGCACTAAACTAAATTCTTTGCAAAAAACCAATGTAGTGTACCAATTTACATGCCCATTCAGAGATTGCATCACTGATACTAATCAAAAACCTAGTACATATATTGGTTTTACTACAACCACGCTCTCCCGTAGACTTACATGTCATCTTTTTGAACAGAGTACTATTAAACAACATTTCTCTGAAAAACATAAACATGTAGGTAATATCAGAGAGATTTTGGTCAACAATACGGTGATCCTTACTCATACACACAGTAAGAGGAACCTGCAGATATTGGAGGCCATGTACATCAACTGGAAACAACCAACACTCAATAAAATCAACTTTAAAACATAAAATAACATATTACATTGCATTTGACTACATGGTTTTGTTCTCATTTCGCGTTATCCCGCCGTGTGACGTCATAAAACCGCATCGCAAACTTAAGAACTGCGTTTATTATTTTTGGTAACTATTGCCGTTGCCAAGCGGAGTTTTATGTCAACACAAAATAAAATCGTCGGTGATGGTGGATTTTATAATATTTCAGTTTAAACAACCTCTCTGAATATGGCTCATGTGAGCCAAAAGCTTAGAAAAAAAACAATAAATAATTATCCAAATGTTGGAGAATTTTTGTCTTTATTTTCAACTGAAATTAAAGCAAAAATACGACGTTTAGAATGGCTCATGATTAAACATAATAGACATTCATTGTCTCTTATATTTAACAGCATATGCTTAGAATATATATATATATATATATATATATATATAAATATGACCCCGTAATTGGAACACCTTTCGCTGTCTGAAAATAGCGGATTGAGCAGTGACACCTGGTAGATTTTGAATTGCAGTATACAATTATTATAACAATAAAAATAGGTATAGATCTATATATACTCTAGATCTGTAAAAATAAATATAAATCTATAAACTTTAGTTTAAACCAGTTATATATATATATATATATATATATATATATATATATATGTGTGTGTGTGTGTGTGTGTGTATGTGCCATTGTTATCCGCAGACATATCTGTTTCGCTGTATCACAGCTCATCAGTACGGTTAGACTCTGATTGCTTTTAACCCAGAATTGTAACCCGGCCGAAGTGGCGTCGGTCGCCGATTCTATCTCTGGGCTATGGGCGCTCGGTAGAAGAAGGCAGACATTTTAGCATGTATATTATTATCATATACGCCCAATAGCCAAAGTGCTCTTATTCATTAGTGAATGAGCATATATATAAACTTATTTATAAATGGAACTTTGTCTGCGTATGTATGTGTGTGTGTCTGTGTGTGTGTTTCTGTGTGTCCGTTACCTATAGACTCCAAAACGGCTGAACCGATTTTCTTGAAAATTTACACAGTTGTACTATAAGCGTCTGCGAGTGTTCTTCGCTAAGTTGTGTGTCGAGGTGACCCCGATAAATATCGAAAATCGATAATCGAAAAAATCGGGTTATAGAAGGAATGGTCCGATTTTAATCAAATTTGATACACTCATAGACAAAGACATAAGAAACGATATTCAGAAGTTTCAAGGTTGAAGTTCTTACAATAGTGCAGAAAATCGATTATATATATATATATATATATATATATATATATATATAAAGCAAGATGTTTGTGTGTGTGTCTGTTTATCTGCATGTATGTCTGTATTTTTGTCAGCACTTTTACTTTATTATTTGTTTCGGGTTAAAACTTATTTGATATCGATACCAGGAAATCAAAATTTGACTTACATCCATTCATTTTTCTTTCAGTGTACGGTTTCGCTTTAACTGGAAACAACTATTGCTTTTTAGTCTTTCGTGCGAACGTCCAAAGAGTCTTAGCTCCAGGACCATGGATTAGTTTCAAAGCTTTCATTACACCCGAGCAACGCCGGGCTATACTGTTAGTAAATATATATATGAACATAAATACTTAACGTCTTTCAACAAGCGGGTCAGGTTCACGCCAAGAATAAACAAAAACATGATTCGTCATCCCTTTGAAGAAGAGAGTGAGAAATTGCAACAATCAATCAGTTAATTACCATACGTGATACATGCATGGGTGATCACACTTTTAAGTCATTACTGACTAGGACGAATATTTCCCCGCTGTAGATTGCCATTACTTTCTGCAATTGCTAACCAGTGCTATACAATCCAATCTGCTTTGCTATACAACTCGTATCTGGAAGAATATTAGATGGATTAAAACTTTTCTCAATTATATTTGGTGCAAGTGAATGAAACGAATTCAACAGGAGTTCAAACTCGGCTCTGCCGATTTCTCGTTTCAAGTCGATGTCCATTATACAACAACACACGTCCAAATGGTAACAGCCAGCAGTAATACAAGACACCCGACATAATAGAAAGTTCTGTCCCCATTCACCAGTCTTCTTGACCAAGCTACGTTACACTTACACTTTCTTTCGAACTTTCTCTCTTGCCACGGTTTTCTCAAACATATACTCGAATAAATCACATTACTTTTCATCTTAACAAACAGCAATAAACAAAGTTGTAAGAAATTTTATATTCATATTTCCTAAGAAACGTTTATTTGCAAATAACATGAAAATAGACAGTATAGAAATTGGCCCCAAAAATCCTATCATTTATATTTGACCTAAAACAGGAATAAGCAATAGTTATTAATTATGCTGAATGTTTTATGAATGGTCTGAAAGTAAAAACACCAGTGGGAATTCACATTTTTTCTTGACATATTGTATAAGTTTCCATTCTGAAGAATTATTTGTTGTTTGAAGGACAAAGTGAACCGTCTGTCGTCAGGCAGAGAAAGAGTTGTATAAAATTTTCTCGAGTATTTTTTGTTAATTTTTAAATATCATACAGCATGGCGACACAGTAAAAAAAAGACTCATGATTAGTAGCCAAAATTAAATTGAATTTTCACAAGACAGTCAAGGCAAGAACAAATGATGAATAAACTGGTGTAATATTTCTTAGTATCGATTTAGTTTCTCTCTATACGATATGAGCAGTAATAAAATCATTATGTTCCCCACAATACAATCGACGAGAGTAGTTCCAAAACAGAGTATAATGAAAATAAGAAAATCCTTCCTAATACTAAGCTCAATATCAAGAGATAGATTAAAAGTAATGATTAATTGAATAGTTCGCATATATATATATATATATATATATATATATATATATATATATATATATATATATATATATATAGCATAATGATGATCCACGTATACTGTCTTAATATGTATAGGAAAAACTACTAAAAAGTTGTAAGTTTAAAAATATTTTTTTTTTATAGTATTTATTTATTTCTATTATAATATATATATAAATTTGATATGTCAGACCGGCCTCGGCCTTTCATCAGAAACAAATGATTTTAAAATTTAAACTAGAAGCGTTCGCCATGAGAGCGTTCGTCGAGAGATGTTTACATCACGTGACGTAGAAAGCGATAGAGTTTTTTAATATTTGTAAACGTAAACTTATCTCTAATAATACTTTTAAATGTTGTTTTAAAGGCCGGTCTGAAATATCAAATATATATATATATATATATATATATATATATATATATATATTAATAGAAATAAAGAAATACTGTCAAAAGATACATTTCTAAACTTACAACTTTTTAGTAGTTTTTCCTATATATATATATATATATATATATATATATATATATTTCCTATATATATATATATATATATATATATATACTATATATTCTACGTTATATATATATATATATATATATATATATATAACGTAGAATATATAGTATTTTTGTAAGGTAAATTCTAAAGAGACAAACTCAAGTAGGACTCAAGGTTAAAATTTTTATTAAATTTAACAAAGTAATATGATCTTGAAAAAATTTTAGTTTTTATTTTTTCATTTGTAGAATATCCTAAATTTTTTAAGATTATATATATATATATATATATATATATATATATATATATATATGTGTGTGAGTGTGTGTGTGTGTGTGTGTGTGAATATACATTAAGTGCAATACTGTTATATAGTGCCACTGGTTCTGAACAAAAAACGTGGAACACGTAGACTTTGAAAAAAAAAAACAGTGGCTACTCTAGTGTCTAAGCATCGCTCATTAAGTAATGATTTAGAGCACTCTGACTACTGGCGTATGATACATCATACGCTAAAATTCTGCCTCCTTCTACCGAGCGCCCATAGCTAAGAGGTAGAATCGCCGACTGACACCAATTCGGTGTATAGATAGATAGATAGATAGATAGATAGATAGATAGATAGATAGATAGATATCCGCAGACAGATCTGTTTCGCTGTAACACAGCTCATCAGTACGGTTAGACATCCGATTGCTTTTAACCCAGGATTGAAACCCGACCGAATTGGCGTCAGTCGGCGATTCTACCTCTGAGCTATGGGCGCTCGGTAGAAGAAGGCAGAATTTTAGCGCATGTTCTATCATACACCAAAAGCTAGATACGTGCAAGCACCACGACATTATTGTAAAAAGGCCGATATACTCCATGATCACGTAAAGTTTAAAAAATTAACAAGAACTCGACCAACTAACTAAAATCAAAACTTAATAAACTAATTAATCCTAATAATGCTGAAATTTACTATTTCGCCAAACAAAAACCCTACCAGCATAAATTAATGTACACTTAACTACAAGAGCGAAGGCCCATATTACTTCAAAATAGCAATTATAAAAAAATCTAATACATCGTGGAGAAACTAATTCATCCTCAAAACAGATTTTCTACAGTGAATTAAAGAATATAAAACAAACACTTATTAATAATAGCTTTCCAAACTATATAGTTGACGAACAAATGAGGTGCTTTCTTAGAAGTCTCAATACAAATCAGGTGAAGCATAGTGCTGCCTCAACTAATCTCAAACACATTAATCTCCGATATCGTAATCAAAAGCATACAAACTATAAACAAGATGAAAATATACTAAAAATTTAATAAGTACTAATATATTTACAACAGATCCTAGCAAAACATTAAGTTAACCATATACTACCCTAAATCTAGTATATCCAACTCAATTATTCGTAATGATTTTTCTCCACGGGTTAGCGATTAGCAAAAAATCAACATAGTTTACAAATTCAAGTGTCCTTTAGAAGACTGTATCTCCAATGGATTACATGATATTTATGTTGGTCACACCACTATCTCGCTCTCACGACGCTTGACACTACATTTGAATGATGATTCTAACACTTTTTAGGCATTTAAAACAACATGCCTAGCCGCATACACAACTCCGGAAAATCCTCGTTGAAAACACAAATATACTTAAACCTGAAAACAATAAACAAAAACTAAAACTTCCCGAGGCTATATTCATAATACAGTTAAAAACTAACCTGAACAAGATAAACTATGAAACCATTGATTATCCCAATGGCTTTCCATACTTAATACTTCTCACCTTCACTCTCGTGTGGTCATGTGTGACGTCAGGAGCTGTTGTGCGATTTTCGCTTCCAGCGTCCTGTACTGACGTGTTTGTGGTTGCTTTGAAAATTTTCCATGTAACCAAAAAAGACTATCATTATTGTTCGTCCGCGAACTGTGTTATATATATTTAACATAATTGTCAGCTTTGATAAGGCTTATGTAAGCCGAAAGCTCAGATAGGATTGAAAAAATGGATCAATATTGTGATTTTCTTTCTTCTTTCAACCATAATGCTATTAAGCTTATCAGTCGATATAAAAAGTATTTACATAAAATAAATAGACAAAACTTGTCTATATTATTTAATGAAACATGCATCAATATATATATAGTCATCCGCAGACAGATCTGTTTCGCTGTATCACAGATCATCAGTACAGTTAAACTCCGATTGTTTTAACCCAGGATTGAAACCCGGCCGAGTTGGTATCAGTCGGCGATTCTACCTCTGAGCTATGGGCGCTCGGTATATATATATATATAGGAAAGTCAACACGTCATTTAAATTGGTTATAAATTATAATTCATTTCAATAAGCTAAATTAGCTTATTTCATCAGACCACTCAATATTCACTCCATTTGGTACAAAAGTTTATTCCCGAATAAGCATTTTCTTTAACTGAAGAGAAAATAAGAAAAAAGAAAAAAAAAACTGTCAGGACAGAGGCATTGGCGTCATATCAGTTGTGGGTATTCAGACTATTCACGAAGATGTTGACCTCCAAGCGATTAACCGTCTACTTCTAATTCCATAGATACGTATGTATGTGTAACCCCTACAAACTAACCGACCCATGTACACTAACTTATATCCATATACACATATACGCACACATCCCCATATGTACATACAAATGTGACTGTGTTTATACTTATACATACTTACAGACCTACACTTATTCAAATCCACATTCGAATCTTGAGTTCGTATACTCACATATGTACTTTAAGACGGGATTTCCGCGCGTATAAATAGTGTTATATATATTTAAATATGCTAACAATTCTCACACATACTCCTAAATTACGTATATATTTTCATACTGACATACATCCTCACATCCATACGTATACCTACTCATAGATGAACCCGCACACCACATGCATGTGTGCGCACATATAAATGTATTCTTCATACAAACATACATTCATCTATTTATATTCACATACAATTGTTCTGCTCACACACTCGCAAATTTATCTACGCACATATGTACACACTTTCATATATATATATATATATATATATATATATATATATGTATAAATATAAATATATAAGCAAACTTTTTATATACCCCTATACATAAAGACAATGTACGTTTGTGTACACTTTTCATCAATTTTTAACTCCCAAACGAGGTGGTATATTTCACCTTTCATACGTCTTAGCAAACATTACACACATATATATATATATACCGGCAGACATCATTCAGATCTTGATATTAACCTGTACACAGATGAGTAGAATGATCAATACATGAAGGTATAATCAGTTCAATAATGCACAATCGACTGCATCCAAGATTAACACAACCCACATATAATCAGGTGTTCTCATATGATGGAAAACATATACATAATTTGGTCTACTCTTATACATGAAATACATTTATACTTAGGTTCACCCCATACACACAATCATAAATACAATAATATATATAAACATGCACACAATTAGGTGCACCCATATACACGAAAAACATATCTAACCCTACAATTAGGTACACGATTATACACATGAAATATTTATATCAAAGTCATTACAGTAAAATCATTTACAATTACGCAGTTCGAGACAGGATATTTTAAACTTCGTACACCAATAATATAAAGTCGTTGTGTACTTATACTGGCATGTCAGCCCATTGCATGGTAGATCTCTATCCTCACTTCTTCGGTCCGTAAAATCCTCTAACGAATGATCCACACAAAATATGAAAGAGCTGGCAAGTGTGTCGGAACAGGGTAATTCTAAGAGTTTATGCGTTAGACAGTTTAAATTTATTTTTATGAAGGCATTTAAAAATTATTTCATTTCTCTGATTTAATAATTGACTAGATGCTCTGAATTTGATAACTTTGATCTTTTCGTCTAAGCATAAATTGCATCTACTTCTAAAGCTGTTGGGGGTTTGAAATTTCCCTATAATCTTCTATTCAATCTGAGTGGAAAGATTTCTGTCTTTTAATTCCCAGAAATGTTTAGAGAGAGCGGTTTGATATTTTAGGTATGGTTTAGAAAACGATTGATTGTGATTATATAGGCGTTGTTTCCATGATCCGGCGGAAACTTTATATATATTTTTTCTCGTTATTGTCTTCGCTAGGATAAATGGTTGCTTGGTATATTACCTCTTCGGATCTACATATACCTCCAACTGGGCATTTGTTTTTTACTCTACAGTTACAGAGGGGTTGTATTATCTGTCTTTGATTGTTATAAAATTTATTTAGCATATTATTATTGTGTGAATAGATGATGTCATTAATATTGCTAGTGCAGGAATAACGAATTTTTAATGTTTTCCTATTGAAGATTTTCCTTAGTGAGCTGATCTGCTTAATTGTTGTTCAACTAATTTCAGAAAGTATTGCTCGATATTAATGTTAGATAATTTACAGAAAGGGGGGTTAAACCATAGCACTCCTTTTTTCAATTGCTAGATTTATTTGTTCCGGTACTTTTGGGAGGTTCTATGTGATGCAACTCCTGTTTGAAGCCACTTTTTTAAGGCGATGTTGTAATGTGTCTTATTTTTATTAAAAATTTTGCTATTTGATGAGAGTTTGTTAATCCTAGTATTTACGATGGTAGGGATTTGTTTAATTATTTATTGGGGGTGATTGGCATAAACATTTATGTAGGTTGGGGATTCATTATTTTTGGGGTAGGGTTTAAATGTGTTATTCGACAAATATAAAGTAATAAATATGAAGTTGACTATTTTTAAATTGGAGGAAATCTTTATTTTAAATCCAAGCCATTTAAAGGCCCTAATTACTTTTTTTTCTACCCGAGATGATAGTGGACCATTACTGTTAGGGATAATGATGAGGCCTTCATCTCTGTATAGACCTATTTGTTTGGAGTTCACTATCCTACTAAGGGTTGTTTAGGATATAGATTCCTGTCAAATCTGCGATTTGGGCGAAATCAAAAGCACCCATCGGGACATCAAAATTATCACCGTGGCTCTTTGTCTAAGTAGAATTATTATTGGAGAATACAGATGTCCTAGATGCCAATATAATTTTAGAGTTTTCATCGGTAATATCTACAAAGTTATTTGCGAAATTTAAACTATCTAGCAATATATTTTTTATATGGATGGGTAGAAATCCATAATGTCGAACTGAATGAAGATTGCCCGACCTTTATTTTGAATGTCCTTAAACCATTTGATAGTATCTGCAGAATCTTTCCACAGATTGATAAAGGAAGATTTTTGTATGTGGTCTATTATGTTTTTAAGTATGTTTCTAGATATTAATCCTAGTTCTGTTTTTGAGGTGTTAATTAATCTTGTTTGTAGTTCGTTATCGAAATTGGGTTTGTGGTCTTTAAAACGCAAATAAGCATCTTTTAGGTGTATCTTTCCCATTCTGTCTTCAATCTTGAGTTTACTTGCACATTCAGCTGCATCTACGTTGATCTCGGATACAGTCTCATGGTCTCTATCCATTCTGTAAGTACTGGTAATTTTTCTTGTGATAAGTTGATGGTAGCGAGAGGGGTTGACTTTATAGATATTCCTGGACTTATCTGCTCTAATCCATAAATCCTGGGATTTCTGATTTTCTTTAATGTCTTGATTTATTTTATGTAAGAATTTATTTGACGATTTCCTGAATTTGATTTTCTTAACTAAGTTGAACATATCTTTTTCAAAGTGTTCCAATAGTTTATTGTTGGGGGGGGCGTTTTCGGGGATTTCAGATGGCAATATTTATTTGTGTTATTAGGTTTGTCACAGGAGTTTAAGTAGAAGTGTGTTTTTCATCGTAGCCTTTTTAAGGAATCTATAATTTTCTCTGTAAGGGATCGGGTAAAAAATGCAAGGAAGGAGAGGGGATATTTTAAGTGAATATTCCGGGGAAAATTTATCAATTTGTGACGTAATATCAGTGCGTAAAAAACAGTTTTCCAGTAAGTGGATATTCCCGGGAGCTCAACTTAAGTTTATAAGGAGCAATATATTGCTCTGGATAACACCCATTGAGCTCTCTATATAGATATAACATTTAATATTTTATATTAAGATGATCTGGTTGGATTAGCCTCGCCGTTTATGGACTGGACATCTACACCTATATATATATATATATATATATAGATTAAGTAATTCATCTATATATATATATATATAGATTAAGTAATTCATCGAGTTTTATTCGACCTCAACAGAATGCAGAAAGCACTGGACGGCCGTTTCATCCTATATTTGGGACTCATCAGCAGTGTGCAGCCACGACCAGGAATTGAAATCCGACAGTTAGGTTATTAAGCAAACGTCATACAAAGTTTACCAAGCGCCCTGGTGAAGAAGAGGTAACGGATTAAACTCGATGATGCGCCGCTCGTTCACATATTCCGTGGTGGAACTCATCCAAGTTTCTTTTACCCAAAGGACGGTGTCTCCCAGAGCCACGACTATTCTCACCAAGCCGGTCAATCCAGAGCATTATAAGCTGATTCGAGCAACAGATATTACAGAAATAGTAAGAGGATTTGAATAATTAAGTAATTCATCGAGTTTTTAATCAACCTCAACAGAATGCAGAAAGCACTGGACGGCCGTTTCGTCCTCTATTTGGGACACATCCGCAGTGTGCAGCCACGAACAGGAATTGAAACCCGACAGTTAGGTTATTAAGCAAACGTCATACTAACTGTACCACGGGCACTTTATTTTCCACCACGGAATATGTAAACAAGCGTCGAGTAATCGAGTTTAATTCGTTACCTCTTTGTCAGCAGGGCCCGTGGTACAGTTAGTATGACGTTGGCTTAATTATCTTACTGTCGGGTTTCAATTCCTGGTAGTGGATGCGCACTGCTGATGAGTCCCAAATATAGGACGAAACGGCCGTCCAGTGCTTTCTGCATTCTGTTGAGATCGAATAAAAAGCTCGATGAATTACTTAATTATTCAAATCTTCCTACTATTTCTGTTATATATATATATATATATATATATTCTTCCTCGGTGACGCTTATGCGGAGTAGGAAGGCAGACGGAGAGAGATCTCACATACTAAGGGGTCGTCGGGAGTCGTTAGCCTGTCTATGTCTCTTCAGCCAAAAATTCTAGTCTTAAAATTTTCACGAATTTTTACTTTTTGGGCTTGTCGCTTTGTTGACGTTATATACGGCACGGTGTATCTTTTAGTCACTCAAGGCGGTTTATTGCTTTGCAATTCAGTTGTCGCTTATTTGCTTTTTGTTGTTGTTGACTTTGTTGACATTATCTACGGACGGATATACTGTCAGCTACACTTGTACTTTGTTGATCTTACTTACGGCCGGATATCCTGTCAAACCTTTTCGAAATCATAATTGGTTGATCTTTGAAATTTAAGTATCCATAATTTCTACATGTCAAAGCAACATTTTTCTTCAAACATGTATTGAGCACTTTCTAATAAAACTGTTTACTGGTCTAATTTAAATCTAATTTAAATCTAAGCTGAAAGTGTTTAGTATATATATATATATATATATATATATATATATATATTAATTCATTTTTTTCCGTGTTGCTTAAACTTACGTCGATTTAACACGGCTGTCTGTTAATTTTTAGTTACATTTTCCCTTTTTTTTGCGAACCCAGACGATGTCAATTTTTTTCTTTTCTTATTTATTTGATTTTATTCTATCTTTTTCTTTTTCTTTTTCGTTTTCTTTTTCTTTTTCTTTCCCTTTATTTTTATTTTTATTTTATTTTATTATTTATTTTTTAATTTCTTTGCAATCTATTTAAAAAGGAAAAGTAGACTAATTTTTCTCCAGTTTCTGAAAGGTTTTTTCTGTTGCTGAGGTGATGTGTCGTCCCCCGTGGGGATCTTCATATCGAAATGGCCATTCAACATCTTTGAATTAATCCTTTTTTAATATATATATATATATATATATATATTGTTTAGTACTTAGTTTTTGGTCCTAATAGGGTTAGACCAGTACACATTTGTATTAAAAATGTTCGATACAATTATATTGTAGAACGTTTGTGTATTATCCATTTTTGAACGAGTTATTTCGCTACCCAGGTTTCTACCCTGAGTGGTGTCTTCAGGCGATTTTTAATAACTGATTTTACCTTTTACCGTTTTTCTTTTTAAGAACGCTCTTGTAACGGTGTTTTATTTGAACATTCACGTGGCAGAGAGTTTATGAATGCGCATTGTTTAAATTCAAACAAATTATGACGTTTTTCATCCATGTTTGTATGAACCTAAGAGGTATTTCTTAGTGTGGATGCATTTTGTCATAATTTTTCTTCTTTCATTTAACAGTTCATCTTTCTTTGGGAATATCATAATTTTTAAATTTTAATATATATATATATATATATATTTTTTTTTTTTTTTTTTTTTTGAAACATATCACCCCAAGCAAGGCGAAAACGCCACTGATGCGCAGGGGGCTACGTAAAAGTGAAAAGATTGGAGAAGAAACCACAAGCGGAACAGGAAACAAGGGATGAGCCTCTTCACCTGTTCAATAGACGTAGGTGGAGTGTGAACCGGGCGATAGTTTAGACTATCTACTCCAATTGAAAAAAAAAATAAAAATAAAAAAAAGAGTGAAAAGTTTGGAGAAGAGAAAAACCGGAAGCCACAACCTGAACAGGAAACAAGGGATAAGCCTCTTCACCTGTTCAATAGACGTGGGTGGAGTGTGAACCAGGCGATAGTTTAGACTATGTACTCCAATTGAAAAATAAAATAAAAATGAAAAAAGAGTGAAAAGTTTGGAGAAGAGAAAAACCGGAAACCACGACCTGAACAGGAAACAAGGGATAAGCCTCTTCACCTGTTAAATAGACGTGGGTGGATGCATTGAGAAGAAAATTCAACACATATTGTTGTAAATCCGGAGTTTATTTCAGCAATGTAAAGACAGATTCTTAAAATTGCCTCGTTCCAACTGTTGATGAATATTTTGATAAAATTAAATGAAAACCTTTATGCAGAGGTATTTCTAATCCGGACATAAATTGAAAATCGATACATCAAATGACACAATACAGATTAACGAAATAAATCACACATAATTAGTTAGTTAAGTGCCATACGTGATACAATCTTGGGCGATCATGTTGTCAGAGACGTTATTGACTGGGCTGTAGATTATCCCGCAGTAGGTTACTTTATGCTGTAGACTGTATGCCAGCCAAGGCTATATAACCCAACCTGTCCTGTTATTTAACCCATAATTGGAAGGTTGGTTGGTTGTTTTGTTTTATGGTATATCAGCCTCGGCGGGTCATTTATTGCCAACTAAATTTTATTTATTTATTGCTGGTAATACCTTTTTCTTTCAAAAATTTATTGTTGCTTTTTATGTAAGTTTTTGTGCCTAGTAATACATTTTTCTTTTCGAGTATCAAGATTCATTGGGATTTGTTTTAAAGGACAGGGTCATCAAGTCCTACCAATGTTATTTAACTCATAACTGGAGGGAGGGGATGGATTAATACCTTTCCCAAGGGTACCAGTGCTTAAGTGAATGCAGGAATTCGTACTCGGCTCACCGATTTTTTTTCCGAGCCGATATCCACTGCACAACAGCGCACATCCATCACTAAACGCTTACAGCACCTGGTATTCCCAAGGGGTCACCCATCTAAGTAATGACCATGCTCAACGTTGCTTAACTTCGGTGATCGAGCGAGAACCGGTGTATCCAACGTAACCTTTCCCAAGCTTATTTGCGCTTAAGTGAATGCAATTAATTCAGCTGGAATTCGAACCTCGGCTCCCCGATTTCTCGTTCCGAGCTGATATTCACTGCACCACAATGCACATCGAACATACATAAACAAAAAAGAAAAAAAAGAAAATGGTCACACGCAAAAAGTAGGAATGAGATTCATGCACATACAGAATTGATCACACAAACATAATTTTGGTGGGAATATATACATACGCAATAAAGTGTTAGGAATTAACGCACACAGATTTAAATAAGTGAAACAAAAAATATTTATGGAAGTTTAGTTAAAAATTACAGACAAAGCTAAGGTGAAATTTTTAATATAATTTTTCATGTGATCTTACAATTTTTCTTTTCCTTACATAAATTATATAAAAACTGTCCGAATATTTTGTTTATTCAAGTTGACAAATATTAAATTATTTTTGACAAAAAAATTTGCAGCCTAACGTCATATGAAAAATATTCATCTGCAGCATCTAACTTACAGACAGTCAACATAATTTACGAATTTACATGTCTTTTAAAGAAAATTCTTGATTCATCCAAATTCGTAAATAGTTATGTTAGATATGCTACTATATCTTTAACGAGAAGACTCCTTTTACATCTGTCTGACCATCGCTCTTTTATTTCTCATTTAAGCACACAGATCTACCAAAGTATATCCGTAAAATATCAGTCAGTCAGTTAAGTGCCATACGTAATACACGATTTGGGCGATCATGTCTCAAAAGAGACATGACTGAATGGGCAGACGATTATCCCGCAGTAGGTTGTCATTGCTTTCTTCCGTAATATACTCGTCGATAATATAATTATAAGTTATTAGGATCATTCACATATAAAAATGGGCAAAAGGTATGGAAGCATTATTAACTCTGAACACGACCACAATGTGCTGACCGTGTTTGGAAAGTGAAACATTCCTAAAAATATACATACATACATACACACATACATACATACATACATACAATCTATGAGTTCAGTAAAAGTAAAATAAAATCCATCCTTGATAATGGCTAAAAGTATAGCTGAGAGTGTTTGGGTAAAAAACACATTCCGACACTTTTTATAAGATCACACGAAAGAAATTAAAAGAAATATATAAAATATACATATCAATCTCGATATATCAAGTACTTTAAGATAAAGGACCTGCTTGCCAAAATATATTTTATCAGTAAAAGCACTTAAAAACAACAAACTTTGCGCAAAATGTTATCACAATTAAACACTATATATATATATATATATATATATATATATATAACGAGATACATACATAGAGATAAAGGAACTGATATATATATATATATATATATATATATATATATTGTACGTATATTTTGTATTTGGCTAATGTATTTTTGACAGTATTTGTGATATATATATATATATTTTTTTCGATTTATATATACAATGATATATATATATATATATAATTTTTTATATATTATATATATATATATATATATATATATATATATGTATATAAATTAAAAAAGTATGCTTCCTTCTACCGAGCGCCCGTAGCTCAGAGGTAGAATGTTTATTATGTTTAAACATGAGCCGTTTTAAACATCGTATTTTGGCTTTAATTTCAAGTGAAAATAAAGACAAACATTCCCCAACATTTGGATAATTTTAAAATTAATTTTGGTTCTAAGCCTTCGGCTCACGTGAGCCATCTTCAAAGATGTTACAAGGACGTTATCATAAAACATCCACTATCAAAGACGATTTTATGTTTTGTTGACATAAAACTTTGCTAAGCAACGATAACAATTACCAAAATTATCAAACGCAGTTCGTCAATTTGTAATGCGGTTCTATGACGTCACACTGCGTGAGAGCCCGAAATGTTAACAGAACCATGCAATGTAATGTGTTCTGAGCAGATTTAAACATGGATTTATTAAGTGTGGGTTGTTTGGATTTAATGTAGATTGCCTCCAATATCTGAAGGTTCTTTTTACTGCGTGTATGAGTGAGGATTATTGTATTGTTAACTAAAATCTGTCTGATATTACCTACATGACTATGTTTTTTGAAGAAATATTGTTTAATTGTACTCTGATCAGAAAGGTGACAAGTCTACAGGAGGGAGTGGGTGTAGTAAAACCAATATATGCATTTAAAAACTTGATAAAAATTACCCAAATGTCGGAGAATTTCACCTGAAATTAAAATGAAAAGGTAAGTAGATATGAATAGACTGAAATAGATTGTTAGACCGAGATGCAAAATAGAAAGTAAAAGAAAAAGATGAAAAGAGATTTAGATATATCATTTTCTTGGACGGACCGCGGTAGATATGATGAGGCTTTAATGGATAGATGGAGACGCCGACGAAACATTCTATTTATTTCTGTTTCTCACACATGGTAATTTCTTGGAGAAAAGAACATTTGTTTGCTGATCTGTGGGCGAGAGATTAACAAGCTCTTCTTTCTTGTCTCCCTACTAACAGCCTGTTAGCAAACTATCCCAGCTGGTCTGCATGTCCCTTCATGCTTATCTCATAAGTTCGAAACAAATTGCAAAGGCTGTTACGCCATCTGAAGCGTGAATACAATCAAAGATCAACAATGGATATATGTATATGCTGGGTGTATTCAAAATCTTTTTACAAACGTTAAGGGCGGGTACCTCACACCAAAGAAAGAACCAATTAACGTTTATGTCATGCTGTACAGTATATTTTACTTGGTCAGGTGTACGAACGGATCTCGACCGAAATTTTGTGGCGCCACGGCTCCTATCTTAGAAATGCGACGATAAACAGTAACAACTTTTATGAAAAAAACAAACTTGAAGCAACTGAAATGTGGTTCTACAGAAGGATGCTGCGAATATCATTGATCGAGCATGTGAGCAATGATGAGGTCTTAGAAATGATGGAAACAAAAAGAAAATTAATACTGAACATCAGGAAGAGACAACTGAAGTTTCTGGGACATGCAATGAGGAACGAGGGCTTGGAGAACCTGATACTAACAGGCCAAAATATAGGGGAAAAGAGACAGGGGAAACCAACGGATAACATATTTGAATGACCTAATCAGGTGGATGACGGAACGAGGATTGCATGGTGTAGCATTAGAAGGCGTGCTCAGAGCCACCATGTATAGGGAAACCTGAAAGGCCATGATCGCCTACGCCCTGTAGGGTCAGGGCAAACAGATGAAGAACTTCATTCGAGAATCGCTATCTGATACAGTGGTGCAACCTTGGGTCTATTGCCATGGTTATCACAAAATCTTTGTAGAAATATAGAAGTCCTCTACATGTTTTCCAAACAAGATTTCTTGATTATTCAGGCCGGTAACTATAATTAAATATACTGTTTAATTAAATGAAAAATAATGTTAAAACATATAAATTAAACCCTGTTGGAGTTAATCTCTTTCGTAAAGGATTTCGTGTATATATATATATATATGTATATTTTATTTTTGGTAACTATTGCCGTTGCCAAGCGGAGTTTTATGTCAACACAAAATAAAATCGTCGGTGATGGTGGATTTTATAATATTTCAGTTTGAACGACCTCTCTGAAGATGGCTCATGTGAGCCGAATGCTTAGAAGAAAACTAAAAAATAATTATCCAAATGTTGGAGAATTTTTGTCTTTATTTTCAACTGAAATTAAAGCAAAAATACAATGTTTAGAATTAAACATGATTAAACATAATAGACATTCATTGTCTCTTATATTTAACAGCATACTTGCTGCCTCGATATACTAAATATATATATATCTATATATATATAGTAAAATTCCTAAAACGACGTCTCAAAAGCAATAGAGTGCCCAACACCATCGAGAGGGTCCACTTCCCGGCATGCCTCAAATTACTAAGCCATAAACAATTTCTCAATCTCTCAAATATCTCAATAATAATATCAACATTTGGACAATGAAACTTTACTTTCAGTAAGTTTGTGGCCTTCTTCATTACACCATGATGTTTGTTAGAAAAGATTATAAAAAAAAAGAAATTAGAAAAAATAATTACAAAAATACTTTGGTGATCACAAAAGTAGGGGGAATAAAATAAAATAAAATGAAATAAATAAAACAAATTAATTAATATATATATATATATATATATATATATAAAGGCACAAAATAAAGTAAAATAAAAGTTTACGCACATAAACAGGTACACATGACACTCTAGTCATAAAAAGCCCTCTACCACTTTGGCAAAAGTCAAACTAACGGTCAGGTCAACACATATTTAGATAAACCACATATTAAAGTAGACTGATATCATCAGACCATAAAAGATCTCAACTATCAATTACACATATATATAAAATAAACGCACACACACATACAAGCTCCAGCACACACACACACACACTACAATTAACGATAGCAGCAGCAGCCAGAAATTATCATTTGTTGAAAAGCATTCGACTCAAACACAAGCTCTTCTAACATTCTGAAAATGAGATTTTAATCTTGAAATATTAATATATAATAAATAGGTAATACCCAACAACTTCTTTACCTTCCTTTATTTTGCTCAACGCATTGTGACAACCTTCAAAACCTAACAATAATTCTAATATAAATAATGCTTCAAGCAAATTACAAAACTTGCTTAGAATATATATATATATTAAAAACTGAAATAGGGGTTGTTCCAACAAAAGAAAGTTATAAAAGAAAAAATGTGAGAAGCCGGGAACATTTTGTTTAAAGTGTTCCTCGGCCTATAGGAACTACGCCTAGAAGAAATACAGGTAAATTCAGAGTAGTGCCTATCTAACAAAATGCAGATTATGACACGCTTATAATGCAGGAAGAAATTTAAAAAAAACAAGAAGAAAAACCTAAGGTACACACAAAATGGAAACCCGCTAAAAAAATCTCGAACATTTGCAAAAATAGTATTCCAAAAAGACAAAAGGAAGTAAAGGAACTGTTGAATCAAAATCGCTCAAAATAATATTGAAGTATGTAAATTTATATAAAGACGAAATCAAATTTCGCAAGTCAGTGTAAAAAAAAGAAAAAATTTGGCCAACGAAAGGTGACTGATTCCCAAAACAGAAGAGATTAAACGGGCGAGTATGAAAAACAAACATACACGACGCTTATGAACTTTCTTACCCGTTCATCGACCACTTATATATATATATATAAACGGTATTGTGGCCACTAAAAAAAACAAAAAACAAACAGATCTCGATATGTAAAATCACAAATTTACCCGCCTGAAGAGTGTCAACTTTGGACTCGAAACATGTGTTTCGATACAAATACCATTATGTATACTTAATATATCGTACAAAAAGCAAGTAATATTAATAATAATATCAACATTAAATCTACACATTAAACAAAACTTTCACGACTTCTCACACTTTTTCATTATATATATATATATATATATATATATATATGTATATATATATATATATATATATACACAGAAAGTGGCGTGTTGGTAAAATTACAAATGAGATCCTATTAATATTATAAATGATCCAGGTAGAGAACTCGATGTAAATAATATTTACTATTCACAAAGACGGATGTGAATATTTTCAAATAAATCTTCTAAAATCACATGTTTCGTATGATCATTTTCGCGAGCAATCCTTGCTTCGTCACCGTTAATTAAATTTTAAAAAAATTAATTAAATTAAAAAAAATTCATACAGGGGAAGGTCACTTAAAAGGAATTTATACACTAGTTAATCTTCAAAATATTCCCAAAAAACATTACACACAGACGCTCACGTGTCCGTCCATATTGCGAGTAGACATTTGTAACGGTAATTTACAAGAAACAATTCCTCGCTAATTATTATGCTAATCTCCTGCGGATCTCTCACTCTCTAGGCTCTGAGCTCTTGATCGCCTCTCCTCTTGTGAGCGGAAGTATATGTAGTTGTAGGAAGTGTTCAACCCGTTGAATGGGTGATGTTTCAGCGAGGTAAATTTTATTTTTGTTAGATTTTTAAAAATAAAAAATTCGGTACTCTTTACAAAATGTGACGATCGAAGCCGACTAATTAAATTATTTTTAAATAAAAAAAATTATATTCTAATTAATATAATTTCGGTTTGAAATACACCAGAGTATTTTGCTTACTGGAATTAGTAAATTTAATCACTTGGCTTTCAATTAAACTAAAATTAAAATTTCAAGAAAACATTTTTATTTTTAAAAATTCAATTTAAATTTAGGCATTGAAAATGAGTTGAGGTACCTATAAATATCTAACAAATGAATTCTTCTAGTTAAATTACGGCCCCTGAATTTACAGTCCTGTATTTGAGAATGGCTAAATGAAAGTTCAATCCAAGGTCATCTTATTGCCTGGAATAGTAATGCGGCATTATAGGTGTGACATACGCGCTTAAATATTAACACTTTATCCAAACCACTCTCCAATCGATAAAATGTTCTTCTTCCCCCTTTTCCCCAAGATTCCTTTTGTCCGGATAAATCTAATCCATAAAGTTTTGTAAAAGAATCGGTCTGAGGAGTTAAATATTTTTTATAAAATATTAATGGATTAAATTATCATTAATGGAGTTGTCAATTCATCCAATTTATTTCATTATATATATATATATATATATATATATATATAAAGAACGAAGGAATTATTAACAACTCTCAAAACATTAGTTAAAAAAGTCCTCAATATAGAAACAGAGCTATGAATATTTGTTATAAGTTATAGTTTAGAACATTTCCAAATTATAATTTATTACAAAAGTGTACTTTTTGTTTAAAAAAAACCTAATAAATAAACATTTACCCAAAAATAACCTTTTAAGCAAAGTTTTCAATAGGAATACAATAAAACTCAGTTATAGTTGCTCTAACAACTTAAAAACATCAGTAAATTTAATAGCAATAAAATTTTGAAATCATACTACAAAACCAACTCTAACACCCATGTCAGTTTGCCCCATAATAATATCTCTTGTAATTGTAGAAACCTGAACCAATGCCCATTACCTAATAAATGCATAACTAAATCCCTGGTATATATGTGTTCAATTTCATCCGTGCATAAGAATGCTATAATTTATATCGGAAATATGAACATTTTTAAAAAGCGCTTTCATCTTTCAACAGTAAAGAAAAACAAAATATGACATCACTTTCTAAATATTTTTGGAAATTAAAAAACGAAAATCAGACCCTTGAATTAAATGGAAAATCCTCAAGTAGGCTGAAACATCTAAATGTGTAAAAGAACCATGATTCCTTTGTCTAAATGAAAAAATGGAAATCATTAAATACATGAGACGTGACATATTAGTAAACTAGAGTCATGAAACCACAGTAAATTTTAAACACATTAAAGAACTAACCTTACAATCTTGCTAAAATTACTAAATCTAAAGTTCGGATCTCTAGAAACGACAAAACTTTATAGCATTAATCTTAGTACTATGATATCCACTTCTAACTGTATGATATCTCACCTGGTATATTTTTACCTCTTCATTTTTTTATATAAATTAATTTTTAACTTAATTCACCATTTTTTTTATATTAGTACTAACGAAATTATATTTTCGCGTGGTATTGATAAATATCCTCAGATCTCAGATTTTTTAATAAGTCATGTTTGTGAATGCGATTTCATCATTTTGTTCATAAAACATGCCAAAGGTTTCAGTTTTATATGATGTAACAACGAATGTATTTATCTGCAATCCACTTCCGGCCAATTGCTTGACATTTCTATTTCTTTTAGTATTTTTTTTTTTGCGTTTCTGCTTTCATCCTCTACACACTTACTTCCCAACGTGCATTTTCTCACTTCTTCCTTTTTAAGCCCTGACATCGCGTTAAGCTTATGTGTATCTGTCTATATTTCACGTCCTACCTAAATTTGGGTCTATTTCACTCTGAGCCGTTATCCACTTAGCCCTTTCTTTCTCTTTGCTTTTTAGTCCCAATTTTTTTATTTTCTCTGCGTTCCTTTTTATATTTTTTATCACTCTCTTTATTTCCTATTTATATTTTTTCAATTGGAGTAGGTAGATTAAACTATCGCCCGGTTCACACTCCACCCACGTCTATTGAACAGGTGAAGAGGCTCATCCGTTGTTCCTGGTTTAGGATGTGGTTTCCGGCTTCCTCTTTCTCAATCTTTTCACTCTTTTCTTTTTTTTTCAATTAGAGTAGATAGACTAAACTATCGCCCGGTTCACACTCCACCCACGTCTATTGAACAGGTGAAGAGGCTCATCCGTTGTTCCTGGTTTAGGATGTGGTTTCCGGCTTCCTCTTTCTCAATCTTTTCACTCTTTTCTTTTTTTTCAATTAGAGTAGATAGACTAAACTATCGCCCGGTTCACACTCCACCCACGTCTATTGAACAGGTGAAGAGGCTCATCCGTTGTTCCTGGTTTAGGATGTGGTTTCCGGCTTCCTCTTTCTCAATCTTTTCACTCTTTTCTTTTTTTTCAATTGGAGTAGATAGACTAAAGTATCGCCCGGTTCCCACTCTACCCAGGTCTATTGATCAGGTGAAGGGGCGCATCCCTTGTTCCTTGTTTAGGATGTGGTTTCTGGCTTTCTTTTTCCCAATTTTTTCACTCATTTCTTTTTTTTCAGTTGGAGTAGATACACTAAACTATCGCCCGGTTTACACACCACCCACGTCTATTGAACAGGTGAAGAGGCTTATCCCTTGTTCCTTGTTTAGGATGTGGTTTCCGGCATTCTCTTTCCCAGTCTTTTCACTGATTTCTTTTTTTTTCAATTGGAGTAGATAGACTAAACTATCGCCCGCTTCACACTCCACCCACGTCTATTGAACAGGTGAAAAGGCTCATCCCTTGTTCCCTGTTTAGGATGTGGTTTCCGGCTTTCTCTTTTCCAATCTTTTCACTCCTACGTAGCCCCTTGCACTTCAGTGGCGTTACCGCCTTGCTCGGGGTGATATGATTGTTTTCCTCTTTTTTCTTTTTTCGATTTCAGTTTTGTTTTCTTATCTGTTCTAACCATTTTACTTCGTACAAAAAGATTTTCCAAAATAAAAGGGGAAGTGAGATTTTTTAATTTTCTTTTTCAAAAATTACATTTATTAACATAATTATTAAATACCTGATGAGACATTGTTATTTTTTATGTCGAAACAAAATGTACACTTTTATAGTAAATTATGATTTTTACATGTTCTAAACTATAACTTATAATATATATATATATATATTTTAATCATTTCACCCCGAGCAAGGCAGAAATGCCACTGATGAGTGGCGGGCTACATAACTGCAAAAAGATTAATTAGAAAAGAATGGGGAGTACAAACTAGTTAGAAAGGAGCAATAGAAAGCTGGGAATGCATGTGCGCTGACAGATACATAGGTGGAGAGAAAGGGAAGGATATAAGGGGGTGGAGAGAGAGCTCGGGTCCAGTGGTTAATATATGAGTATTGACATTGCATTTAAATTTCTGGAGGTTGTAGCCGTCAGGAAAGCAAGAATATGGGAGCGAATATATATATATATATATATATATATATATATATATATATATATATATATATTCAGATACTTTAATCCAAGCGGAAAAAGCAGGAAGGTAAATTCCAAAAACCCGATCCTAATTAATATTAAAATTTTATTTTAATATTAAAAAATGATACAGGAAGAGAGCTCCATGTAATTAATTATTACAGAGCAAATATGAATTAACTAGGATTAATTCAAGGATGTTGAATGACAATTTCGATATGAAATCCCCACAGAGGATAACACATCACCTCAGCAACAAAAAATCCTTTTCGAAACTGGAGAAAAAAATCAGTCTATTCTTCTTTTTAAATAGATTTACAAAGAAATTAAAAAGAAAGAAAAAGAAAAAGAAAAGAAAAAGAAAAAGATAAAATAAAATCAAATAATCAAGAAAAGAAACATTTGCATCGTCTGGGTTCGCAAAAAAGGAAAGTGAATTGTAACTTAAAAAGAACGGATGGCATGTTGAATTGATATAAGGTTAAGCAAAACGGAAAAAAGGTGGCAGGTAAGAGAGAAAGGAAGGGAGGGAAAAAAGAAAAGAAAGAAAAAACTTTTTATATATTACAGACGCTGGAGATATTCAAGAACCTAACTTCCCAAAAACGTGAAGTATTAGTACTTAAAAAGGTATAATTATTTTAAAGGGAATAAAAAGATATAGGATTTGAAATAAATTTTTTAAAAATAGGTCATTTAATTTAAATAAAGATACCGCTAGGTATAAAAAAAAACATATTTTTCTTTTACAATTATACATAGATATATGTGTACACACATACATACACACACACACATTACTTCAATTATGAATACATATATACACGTGTGTGTACATATATGTTGTGTGTGTGTGGATTTTTTGTATATGTTTGTACATATATGTGTGTGTATGCGCATGTATGTGTATATACGTATGCAAGTGTGTGTATGTAATTGAATGTATGTGTGTGTGTGTATGTATGGATATATGTATTCATAATTCAGGAATTGTGTGTATGTGTGTACACATATATGTATGTATAATTGTAAAAGAAAATTATTTATTTATTTTTTATACCTAGCCGTGTCTTTATTTAGTTTAAATTAAATGACCTAATTTTAAAAAAAATATTTTAAATCCTATATCTTTTTATTCCCTTTAAAAATAATTATACCTTTTTAAGTAAAAGGCCTTTTTCTAATACTTCAACGATTTTGGGAAGTTAGGTTTTTGAATTTGTCCAGCGTCTGTAATATATAACATTTTTTTCTTTCTTTTCTTTTTTTCCCTCCCTTCCTTTATCTTATCTCCCCACCTTTTCCGTTTTGCTTAACCTAATATCAATTCAACACGCCGTCCGTTCTTTTTAAGTTACAATTCTCTTTCCTTTTTTGCGAACCCAGACGATGCCAATTTTTCTTTTCTTGTTTATTTGATTTTATTTTATCTTTTTCTTTTTCTTTTCTTTTTCTTTCTTTTTAATTTCTTTGCAAATCTATTTAAAAAGAAAAATAGACTGATTTTTTCTCCAGTTTTGAAAAGGATTTTTTTGTTGCTGAGGTGATGTGTTATCCTCTGTGGGGATTTCATATCGAAATTGTCATTCAACATTCTTGAATTAATCCTAGTTAATTTATATATATACATATATAATATTTACTTGTTTAAACATTATTTTTAATGGATACTCATATTTCAGTAGATATTCTGTTTTTTAAAAAGTTAAACATTACAATTATAATTGCGTATTTGTGCAGCAAATCCTCATTTAAACAGGTTTCATTAAAATATTTCTATTTTATTTTTCTTGTTCTTATAATTTTCATCTTTTCTGGACGTAGATTATGTAGGAATGTTCCATATGACAGTGCGCCAAATATATATATATATATGTGTGTGTATATATATACATATATAGTTCTAAAGTTTGCTATATTTATGGGTAAAAGTTCTTAATCTCAGGGATAAAGCGTATCAAAACATAAAAGCAGACATTTAGGTCAATACAGGAAAGGGAAAATTTGTTTCGTTGTTATACACAATAATCAACACACACACACACACACACACACACACACACACACACACATATATATATATATATATATATATATATATTTTTTAATTGTGTCACCCAAGCAAGGCATTCCACTGCCACTATAGCGCAGAGGGTTACATAGAGGGATTGTGTATTCGGACAAACACTATGGCTTCCGCTTCACCAGGTCTACTGCTGATATGCTAACGACCATCAACGAGTATATATATCAGGCTCTCGACAAGAATGGTGAAGACCGAACCGTCGCCTTGGATATCTCTAAAGCATTCGATAGAGTAAGGCATGCCGGCCTTCTTCGGAAACTGCGAAGCTATGGCATAACTGGACTTTTGTTGGACTTAATCCGGTCATTCCTCTCTAACCGCACACTGAAGATGTTATTAAACGGACATGCCTCCCAGAACTACCCTACAAACGCGGGTGTACCCCAAGGCTCTATCCTAGGTCCTACACTCTTTCTAATCTAAAGTATACCTAGTGAGCCAAGAAACCTACCAAGGTTTCACCTAAGCGGATCGTCAGGGGAAAGCTGGCCAGCTTTCAATCCTTTGTTTAGGTGAAAACATGGTAGGTTTCTTGGCTCACTAGCTATACTTTATTTATTCTGCTCTGCCTAAATATTGAGCGCTTTTTTGTTAGTTGATTACTCGTGTCGGGGTTTTTTCTTTGGGCTCCGTGCTGACTCGGTCCTAACACTTTTGACTGATGTTCATGTACTTAGCTCTTTCTTTTGTTTTTACAACCCATTTTCCTTCCACGTAGAGGGTTTTTTGACACGAGTATAAATATAAGTGTGTCTTTATATATAAGGCCCAGAGGCAGAATCCCCGACTGACGCCAATTCGGTCGTATTTCAATCCTGGGTTAAAAGCAATCGGAATCTAACCGTACTGATGAGCTGTGATACAGCGAAACTGATCTGTCTGCGGATGACTATATATATATATATATATAAACTTATTTATAAATGGAACTTTGTGTCTGTGTGTTTGTGTGTCCCAGTTACCTATAGACTCCGAAACGGCTGAACCGATTTTCTTGAAAATTTCCACAGTTGTTCTATAAGCGTCTTCGAGTGTTCTTAGCTAGGTTTTGTCGCGAGGTATCCCCGATAAATATCTAAAATCGATAACCGAAAAAATCGGGTTATAGAAGGAGTGGTCCGATTTTAATCACATTTAATACACTCATAGACAAAGACATAAGAAATTATATTGAGAAGTTTCAAGGTTGCAGCTCTTACAATTATGAAGAAAATCGATAATATATATATATATATATATAAACGGCAAGGTGTTTGTGTGTGTGTCTGTTTAATCTGCCTGTATGTCTGTAATTTTTCAGCCCATTTATTTTAGTTTGTGCTTCGTGTTTTGTTATACTGATAGTCCTTTATAACAGGAACGACTAAAGAATGAATCGAAATTTGCTATAAATGTCTCTGAAAGATATGTCAAATCATCCTTTCTCAATCTGATATATATATATATTCATGGAAGTGTTTCTTGGGGTCCCACTGGGGTTTTGGAGTAATGCTTAAATCACTAAATCCTTATTTCTGGAGTCCGTTCTATTTTTCCGCAAATCTAATTTCAGAGAATTAATGAAAAAAAAACTGATTATCATCTTTTAATAATATTCACGAATCTGAGGCACCTTGATATGAAATAATTCCTTTTCTTGGTCAGTTTCATGCCATACGTGAAACACGTATGGGCGATCATGTCTCGAAAGAGACATGACTGGCTGATCAGAAGATAATCCCGCAGTAGGTGGCCATTGCTTTCTGTGGTAGACCGGTTGCCAGCCAAGGCTATAGAACACCATCTATCCTGTTATTTAACCCATGACTGGAAGGAAGAGACGGATTAATACCTTTGCCAAGGGTATTTGCGCGTAAGTGAATGCAATGAATTCAACTGGAATTCCAACTCGGCTCCCTGATTAGTCATTCCGAGTCGATATCTACTGCACCACAACGCACATTCCAATTCCCTATATATATATATATACATATATATATATATATATATATATATATATATTGTAAATGTGTTTTTTTTTTTTTTTTTTTAATCATCTCACCCCAAGCAAGGCATTCCACTGCCACTATTGCGCATGGGGCTACATAGGGGAAGGTAAAGAGAAGGAGTGGATAGACATAGGGAATGTCAGGAGAAAGGTGATAGATGAGTAAGGATAGCGAGGATGAGTGTCGAGCAGGTTAGTGTGTTAGGAGGTGTCTATTGACCTTACATTTAAACTCCTGGAGATTGTAGCCGTCGGGGAAGCAATCGTTTGGAAGAGAATTCCACAGTCGGGAAGTGCGAGGAAAGAAACTGTTGGAGTAGAAGTTACGGCTGCATTTTATCGGTTTCACTGTAAAAGGGTGGGATCTAGTTGCTAATCTAGTATCTCGTGCAAATTCGTATTTAGGGGGCACCAGTGATCTAAGTTCATCGGAGCAGAAGCCGTGAAAGTATTTATAGAAGAGACACAGCGAAGCCACGTCTCGCCGGTGAGAGAGAGACTGCAGGCGGTCTGCCAAGTCGGTATCTATCACATTACAGACCCTCCTCTGAACCTTATCGAGAAGCCCGAGGAGAACATCAGGAGCACCCGACCAGATATGGCAGCAGTATTCAATGCACGGGCGGATGGTAGATTTGTAAATGTGCAGGATAGATTTAGACGGAAAAAACTTCCGGGCCCTACACAGAGAACCGACTTTCATAGCAGCGGATTTAGCAATGGATTCGATATAGTCATTCCATTTGAGGTCCGCTGAAAGTGTGAGACCAAGGAGGCGTAGTGTTTTACTCTCTGGGAGGCAAGCCTGGTCCATGCTAATGGGAGGTAGGTGAGATTGTCGATGATGGTTAATTGAGAGTAGCTTCGTTTTAGAAGCATTAAAATTTACTAGCCATTTCTTACCCCAGTCCAATATGGATTGGAGGTCTTTTTCAATCTCGGCTGCAAGTTTAGCTTTGACGCCTACACCAGATTTTTGTTGGAGGCGAGAGTAAACTGTGGTGTCATCGGCGTACAAACCTATTTGGGTTCTTATGGAATCAGGGAGATCATTAATATATATCAGGAAGAGTGTAGGACCTAAGATGGAGCCTTGGGGGACACCTGCGTTTGTATGGTAGTTCTGAGAGGCATGTCCGTTTAATACCACTTTCATTGTGCGGTTAAAGAGGAATGACTGGATTAGTTCAAACAAATGTCCAGTTATACCATAGCTCCGCAGTTTACATAGAAGGCCAGCATGCCAAACTCTGTCGAACGCCTTAGATATATCCAATGCAACGGTTCGAGCTTCGCCATTCCTGTCGAGTGCCTGGTATATGTACTCGGTGATGGTCGTTAGCATATCAGCAGTAGACCTGGTGAAGCGGAAACCATATTGCTTGTCCGAGAGGAGCCTGTGTGCTGTGAGATGCTGAACCACCTCGGCGTTGATAATGGCTTCGAACACTTTGCCAAAGATCGGAAGAAGGCTGATAGTGCGGTAATTTGCAGGGTCAGAGGGTTCTCCAGTGTTTTTAAATATAGGAACTATAGAGGAAGATTTCCAACAGGCAGGAAAGCAGGAAGCAGATAGGCAGAGGTTGTAGAGCTTAGAAAGGATAGAGGAGAGTTCAGGGACACATTTCTTTAAGACTATGGTTGGGATTCCGTCACCACCGCTCGCTTTGTGTGGGTCAAGTTTTAAGATTATCTTAGAGACAAGCGAAGGTGTAATGTGGACATCATTCAGTTGTGCCTCGGTTCTAGGTGAGAAGTCGGGTGTAAAAACTCCAGACGAGTCCAGACTCGAATTGTTCGAGAATCTGCGGGCAAAACATTCAGCCTTATCTGCTGGGGAGGTGAGGACCTCAAATTTGTTGATTAATGTGTTCATTAATTGAATTCTTTTAATCTGAAAATAGAATTTTGTGATGACGATTATACAAAAATGTTGAATTTGACTATATTGAAAACGTGCAAATACCCTTAGGAAAATCATTAAGCCGTCTATTCCCTCCAATTATGGGTTAAATAACAGGACAAGAATTGGTTCTATAGCCTTGGCAACCAGCCTATCACAGAATGCAATGCCAAAATACTGCCAGATATTCTTCTACTCAGTCAGTCATGTCTCTTTCGAGACCTGATCACCCAAGCGTGTATCACGTATGGCACTTAACTGACTGACTGAATATAATAGCTTGAATCATGATTAAGGCCTCTACTGGTCATAAAGTGAGGGATCGATTTCATATTGCTATGAAGTAATAAACTGATCCCCCACTGAGTACTACTTAATATAATTCATCTATTCTCTCTCTAGCTATGAATCAAGTAACAGGATTGATTAGGTTCTATAGCCTTGGCTGGCAACCAGTCTTCCGCAGAAAGCAATAGCAACCTCCTGCGGGATAATCTTCTGCTCAGTCAGTTATATCTCTTTCGAGACATGATCGCCCAAAGCGTGTATCACGTATGGCAATTAACTGACTGACTTAATATAATAGATGGAATCTTGATTAAGGATCCTATTGGTGATAAAGTGGGGAATCGGTTTATTATTGTTATGAAGTAATAAACTGATCCCCACTAATTACTACTTAATACTATAATACATCTCTTCTCCCTGTAGCTGTGAATCAAATAACAGAACAGATTGGCAACTATAGCCTTGGCTGGCGACCAGTCAATCGCGTGTATCAAGTATGGCACTTCAATAACTGATGTATTCCTTAATATGTTTGACAACTATGATAAGATAAAATAAGATAAGAACAGCAAATCTTGTGCTATTGCTCTTGATATTTCGAAAGTATTCGACAGCGTTTGGCATGCTGGTCGTCTTTGCAAGTTCCAGAGCTCAGGCATTTCTGGTCGATTGTCTGATTTAATTCAACCGTTCCTATAAAATCGTGAAATAAAGGGTGTTTTAAATTGGCAAGCTTCCAGATCCTTTCATACAAACGTGGGCGTCCCTCAAGACTCCATCTCAGGTCCTACACTTCCAGATGTAAACAATTCGTAAGTTGGCATCTATGCAGGTACAAAGTACACCTGGCTATTGCATTTCAAAAAGATCACTGATTTGTGAGAGAATGGGGTAGGAGACGGGTAGTAAATTTGAATGCTTCCAAAACGAAACTACATTCCTTTATCCACTACAAATGGATGGCAATAATCTCCAAGAGAGTAACGCACTGTGCCTCTTTGGCCTCACTATATCAAATGATCTCAAATGGAATGACTACAAGGAATTCATAGATGCATCTACTGATAAGAAGTTTGGTTCCTTGTGTCAGGCCAGGTATTTTTTCTTGTCAGAATGCATTTTGCATGTGTATAAATCTACCATTCGTCGGTGCATTGAATACTGCTGCCGTTTCTGACTGGGTGCCTCTGCTACTCACTTTTAGGTTCTCGACAAAATCTAAAAGAGGATCTGCAATATAATCGAACCTGACTTGGCAGCTCGCCTGCACTCACTTTCTCACCAACGGGATATGTCTTCCCTCTGTCTTTTCTACAAGTATTTTCATGGAAACTGCACAGACAAGCTTTTTTCCCTGGTACCCCGACCACATGACTCGTGCTACTAGATTGGCGTCAAGGTCCCACGCTTTTACAGTAGAAATAGTTAAATCTAACCTCTCTTCTACTCCGACAGTTTCTTTTCTCGCATTTCACTTTTATAGAACTCACTTCCATTTGCTTGTTTCCTTGATAGCTACAAACTCCAAAATTTTAACTGCAACATAAGCTTACAGCTACTTGATATTTTTCTTCGACATCATCTGTACCTTTATTTCACTTAGTATAACCTCCTCAGCACCTTTGACATTTCTGTATTTCTTGGTGTGAAATGATTATAAAAAATGACTATCTCTCATCGATCTACAAGATTTTTGGTGCTATTTTTGTCAAAAATCTGTTCTCACTTATAGAAACTTAGAAGGTAGTTACCGACTGACTAAAAAAAGCAAGTCTTTGTGTCATTGCTTTTCTGTATAGACCGGAACAAATGAAAATATGGAGGAGAAAAGTCAGGACAATATGCTGGGTGTTAGAGGGTTTACCATTCCAATTCTTTCTGCTTCTCCAAGACCTGCTTTGTCATGGTGGAAACTGACACCTTTCGGATTTGTTAAAAAAAAAAGCTGTTTTACTTGAATCCAATTTATCGATTTTCAAACACTTACCAAACTTTTCATCAAAATCTTCAGTTTGTTCTCCTCATTGTCCAGCAAAACGTCTTCATCGACGTCGGAACGTCGTCCGGAACGTGATGAATCGTTCAGATTAAAATCGCTTTGCCGAAATATGCCAAACCATTATTTAAGGGTTCGACGTCTTTAACACGACTCACATAAACCTTTTGGATATATTTTGTCTCGATTAGGATCCTTACTCCTTACTGAAATTCAAAAATCTAGTGAAAATGAAATTTTTTAATGACTATCATTAAGGGATTCATTCCTGAGCAAAACTTCGACAATATCTGACTCGCAACTGAACTATGCAAATCTATAAATCTAGTGTAAAATTGCAGATATCTTATATTAAGAACGAAAACCTGGCAAGAATTTTACAACGATCTGATATATTGTAGGATTAATCTGAAATAAATTTTTGTCGGCAGATATTGAAAATCAGTAAAATAAACAAGTCATCAGAAAAAAAGTAAATTTGATTTTCTCATCCAAATCTATATGTCTGGATCGAAAAAGAATTAGGCGATATTAAGAGCTGATAGGAATATCGTCAGTAGATGCAGGCTCTGCGTCTACCATTGGTGCTTTGTGACACTATTGAATTTTTCACTGACTGAACACCCACATTCCTTATTTCTCTTTACCTAACCATATAAATTCAGAACTTTACTCCAACTATACTGTTTACAAATCAAAGTTTAAGACTTCAGTATTTTCTACTATTTGATTGGATGGATTAATATCTTTCACAAGGTTATTTGGCCGAAATCAAATATAACGGAATCGAGTGGAATTTGAACATGGCTCGGGGATTTCTCATTATGAGTTGTTAACATTGCTCTATCTGTATATCCATGAGCGGAAATTGTGAAAGTGAAAAAGAGAGAGAGAGAGAGAGAGAGAGAAAGAGAGAGAGAGAGAGAGAGAGAGAGAGAAAAAGAAAGAAACAAACAAACAAATAAACGAAAATTTACTGTTTTTATTGGCGACTACTTTCGTTGCTGGATGTGCGTTGTGGTGCAGTGGATATCGACTAGGAACGACAAATCGGGGAGCCGAGTTCGAATTCCATTTGAATTCCTCGCGTTCACTTACACACAAATACCCTTGGAAAAGATATTAATACGTTACTTCTCTCCAGTTATGGGTTAAATAATATGACAGAGTGAATTCTATAGCCTTGGCTGGCAGCCAGTCTACCACAGAAAGCAATGGCAACCTCCTGCGGGATAATCTTCTGCCCAGTCAGTAAAGTCTCTTTGGAGACATGATCGCATAAAGCGTGTATCACATATGACACGAATATGACTGAACATAATAGTTAGAAACATGATTAAGCATTCTACTGGGCATAAAATGGGGGATCAGTTTTATATTGTTATGAAGTTATAAACTGATCCCCCACTAATTACTACTTAATAATATAATACATCTCTTCGCCCTCTAGCTATGAGTCAAATAACAGGACAGATTGGGTTCTATAGCCTTGGCTGGCAACCAGTCTACCGCAGAATATAATGGCAACCTACTGTGTGATAATCTTCTGCCCAGTCAGTCATGTGTCTTTCGAGACATGATCGCCAAAGCGTGTATCACATATGGCACTTAACTGACTGACTTTCGCTACTACTCAAGATTTCTTGGCATTGTTTCAAAAGACTATAAATTTTACAATGCGAACCAAGTCGTATTTCCACTAAAATTCAATGCCTGTCAGACATAATTTCAGTTTTTACAATTTATGAATTTGTTTTTTACGGCTTATCAACACTGTCCAGGTTATTTAAAAATAAAATATATTTTTGGTTTGCAAGAATAATTCTATATATTCGCTTATTAAATCTGTAATAATATTTTTGAGAATAATTTTTTTTTATTTTTCAGATAAAAGTTCTACTATTTTTGCACAGAACGAGGAGGGGGAGATGAATTTATACTTTTCCTGAGGGTAGTAGCATCTAAAAGAATGTAAGGAAACTGACTGGAATCAGACCATGTCTTTCTTAATTCTCCTCCTCAGCCGCTAGCTAATAAATTTCCTGTACATCCTCAGTTCTCAAATTTTGGGATATAAAACAATTGACGTCATATTCGTTTGCAGCGACAAGATCAAAAATTAAAATATGAATTATACGACAATGGCGGCATACTGTCATACCTTCGTAGCTCAGTCCTCATATTTCTTCCTAAAAATGAATTGCAAATGAACCCATGAAAATATGAACTTAATAATCAAGATATTAATACGAATTCTGTTGAAAAGAGCATAAAATATAATGAGATTGAAAGCGTTTACAATCTAAATGCAAACGGATGTATACTAAGGTTTTATAGATTACGTAAAAACATTTCATAATTAAATTTCAACTATTAAAAAGATTAGACTTATCTGAAAAAGGTTTTTATTATAATACGGAACTTACACTGGGAGTCAATTAAATCTTTATTTATGATCCAAGTCAAGATCCCAACCTCCCCAATTTGTTCTGGCCTTCTTTTATTTCGGCTGGGCCAGCCTCTGATTTTCCCATTCCATTAATCATTTTATCCTTCCCCACTCCTTTAGCGAGTGGGGGTCTTGATTTCGCCGCTAGACAGACTACAGCAGGCACTCATGGAATCATGATTAAGGCCTCTACTGGTCATAAAGTGAGGGATCGATTTTATATTGTTATGAAGTAATAAACTGATCCCCCACTGAGTAGTACTTAAGAATGGACGGGTCTTACTAACATTGTTTAATTTTATCTTTAAAATTATGTTGTATTATAGATGGTGTTTTTTGTTCATCTCCCCCCCCCCCATCATCTCATTTTTCATTAAATATTTTATATATATATATATATATATATATATATATTGTATGCATTTTTATTGTCATGGGTTTATTTCCCCGCTTTTAGGTGTCCCTTGTAAATATGTGGCATTATGGTTTGTGAAGGATTGAGAGGTGATGGATGGATTCTTGTGGTGAATGTGCAAATTATAATTAGTGATTGAGTAATGATAGTGTTTAGCTAGGTATGGGCTAGATATTGAAGACCACTTCCTCCCCTTTTCGGCCTTGTGATCCTTGTGACACAATTTGTGTATTTTTGTACGCAAATAAATATTTAGTTAACTGCCGTACGTGTGCGATCATTTCTCAAAAGAGATATGACTGACTAGCTATTTTTTGTTCTTTGTTAATATGAGAACTTCAAACATCCATTTGCATTTTGTCATCACTTCTTCTTTTTTTATGTGCCCTGTCCTATCAGAATGTAGGCGATCATGGCTTTCCACATATCGCTATCCCTGGTGGCTCTTAGCACGCTTTTTTCTGTTACACTTCGCAGCCCTCGTTCAGTCATCCACCTGATCAGGTCATTCAAATATGTTATCTACTGTTTTCCCCTGTTTTCTTTCCCCTCTACCTGGCCTGTTAGTATCAGGTTCTCCAACCCCTCCTTCCTCATTGCCTGACCCAGTGACTTTAGCGGTCTCTTCTTGATGCTCAGTATCAATTTCTTTTTAGTTTCCATCCTTTCCAAAACCTCATCATTCCTCACATGCTCGATCCATTCGCAGCATCCTTCTGTAGAACCACATTTCAGTTGCTTCAAGTTTTCCCTTCATCTTTGATGATATTGTCCAGCATTCACTGTCATATTGAAGGACGGACAGCACGTAGCAATCCAGTACTTTCTTCTTTGTTTCTAGTGAAATTGTCCTGTTTCTTAATA
Organism: Ascarosepion bandense; assembly: GCA_037127315.1. NCBI lineage: Eukaryota > Metazoa > Mollusca > Cephalopoda > Sepiida > Sepiidae > Ascarosepion > Ascarosepion bandense. The sequence goes on along the minus strand of JBBBDQ010002446.1, from coordinate 1,473,342 downwards.
CTCTTCTCAGCTCGTTGAATGCATCCTTGTGCTTTTGGATCTCAGGAATATAAATGTATAGAAACTGCTGTGACCACAAAGTTAGGGGTCAGTTTATATATTGATTGTAATAATGAAATGATCCCCCACTTTATATCCAGTATACTTCTGTAGAACCACATTTCGGTTGCTTCAAGTTTTCTCTTCATCTTTGATGACATTGTCCAGCATTCACTGTCATACTGAAGGACGGACAGCACGTAGCAATCCAGTATTTTCTTTGTCTCTAGCGAAATTGTCCTGTTTCTTAATACTCTTCTCAGCTCCTGGAATACATCATTGTGCTTTTGGATTTCAGGAAAATAAATGTATGGAAACTGTTGGGACCGCAAAGTGAGGGGTCAGTTTATATATTATTGTAATATGGAATTGATTCCCCACTTATTCAGTTTGCTTCAGTAGAACCACATTTCAGTTGCTTCGAGCCTTTCTTTCATCTTTGATGATATTGTCCAGCATTCACTGCTGTATTGAAAAACTGACATCACATAGCAATCCAGTACTCTCTTCTTTGTTTCTAGCAAAATGTTCCTGTTTCTTAATACTTTACTCAACTTATGGAATGCTTCCTTTGCCATGCCAATTCGCCTTCGGTTCTCTTTTTGAATTGTGACGTATTTATCTTCATAAATACGTCATAATTCAAATCATATTTAACGAGTTATACTTTTCTTCCAGAAATTCAGTCAGTTAAATACGACACGTGGTACACGTTTCGGCGATCATGTCTCTTTCGTTAGTATTATATTCTGCGGTAGACTGGTTGCCAACTAAGGAAGTAGAGTTGGATTAACACTTTTCCCAAGCTTAAGCGAATGAAATGAATTCGACTGGAATTTGCTATCCGTTTAAATACGGGGGAAGTTTTTAAAAGAAGCATGCAATGACGAATACTAGAGCGACGTATGCAGTATAACCTGGAAACTAATGTTTATGATCGGCTTGAAATATAACGACGAACGACATCTGTATAAAGCGCACCGAGGATGACGAAATTTAAACTGCAATCAGAACGACATGTATGTTGTATACGCTTCGATGTAACGACCTTTATTAATTCGACGACAACTTCCAAAATTTGTTGCCTTCTCCCTTATAAAATCGCTTTCGTTTTCCACGGTGATAAAATGACGATACTCTCACTTATTAAAACAACGACCGTAACACGTATATATATAAACAGATGTAGACAGCATATCATTTGTTGGTGAGAAAGTGAATGCAAGGAATTCAAGTAGAATTCGAACTCGGCTCTCCGATTTCTCGTTCCAAGCCGATATCCACTGCACTACAACGCAGGTCCTGGATCAGCCTTTCTATAACACTTCTATTACTCAGGGCAGAATACCGAGCAAGTGATTAACATACTTATATGTTACATATTCACCCCTGATTCTAAGGCCAATTATGGCTCAGCACATTTATTAATTTAGGCAGACTTACGCGCAAGCGATTGAAATACTAATTTGTTACATATTCACCGCGGATTCTAAGGCTAAAAATGGAGCAGTCTTATATTAATCGCCGCAGAATTACAAGCCAGCGATTGAAATACTAATTTGTAACAGATATACGAATTCAAAATATAATGTATTCAGTTAGTCGTATACCAGTGCGACACATGCCGGATAATCTGGAAACCAAAATTGCTAACGTGTTGTATACTCTATATAAAGAAGACAAAGTTTAAACTGCTTTCAAAACGACATATATGTTGAACTTGCAGCATAGCCCGGCGTTGCTCGGGTGTAATGAAAACTTTAAAACTAATCCATGGTCCTGGAGCTCAGACTCTTTGGACGTTGGCACGAAAGACTAAAAAGTAATAGTTGTTTCCAGTTAAAGCGAAACCGTAGACTGAAAGAAAAATGAATGGATGTAAGTCAAATTTTGATTTCCTGGTATCGATATCAAATAAGTTTTTTTCGTCGTAAACTGAATTTTGAAGGCTAAATAAGTCCTCTGAGTAAATGGTATCATGGCTGAGACTAAGAACTACAATTATACCTATTTAGAGCCAAACCCGAAACAAAAACTAAAATAAAAAGGCTGACAAAAATACAGATATACAGGCAGATAAACAGACACACACACAAACATCTTGCCTTTTATATATATATATTATCGATTTTCTGCACTATTGTAAGAACTGCAACCTTGAAACTTCTGAATATCGTTTCTTAGGTCACTATCTATGAGTGTATCAAAGTTGATTAAAATCGGACCACTCCTTCTATAACCCGATTTTTTCGGTTATCGATTTTAGATATTTATTTGTGGTACCTCGACACAAAACCTAGCTAAGAACACTCGCAAACGCTTATAGTACAACTGTGTAAATTTTCAAGAAAATCGGTTCAGCCGTCTCGGAGTCTATAGGTAAAAAATACACACACACAAATACACATACACATACACACACAGACAAATTTCCATTTATAAATAAGTTTAGATTTAAATATACTTCAATGGAACGACGATTATTAATTCGCTTTGTTATTTTCTATCTTATAAAAACGCTTTGGCTTTATCACGCTGATAAAACTATGACATTCTCACTTAATAAAATGACGACAGTAACATGTACATATAAGCAGATGTAGACAGCATACCATTTATTCGATCATAAGGTGACGTGGCGTAGAGTGGAAGTATGTTCGAAGGTGACAGCACACACGCATCGAGGGTCCAGAGGCTGCGATCGTTAGCGGATTTCCTTGTGTCATTCTCGTTCTTTGTTCCAATCTTAACTCTCGACCTATTGTCTACGACTACTGATACTACTACTTCTAGTCTTTATTACAGCGATTACGTCACAACCTAATGTTCTGGAGTTATTTTCGCTGTGGAGGCTAGTATTTGTGCTAAAGTCTGTCCTAATAAATTCGACGTACCAAACGCTAGGAACTTGATATAATATTACGCAGTGTAATCTTGCCAGGTCGCTGACTACTTTCGTATTCGAATAACTGTCGACTACTATTGCCCAACATCGACTGACCCTCGTTCCTCTTACCACTCCTACTTAAATTAGGTGGGAGAGTCTATTCACTATACAATAGGTGTGTTTCACCATAACACCTAACACATTGTTTACATAATTTCAAAGCCCACACTCTCTGACCTTGACCACACTGATTTCAAAATAATCATCTATTTTCTTGACATGGAGAATTTTGAGAATCATCAATTATTTATCAAAACAATATCTATACTCTTTTACTAGCCAGCTTTGCTGTTCCATGAAATGCACTTCTTCAGGAAATCATTCTTCTTCTTCTATGGCCCTGTCCCTTCAGGACGTAGGCAATCATGGCATTCCACTTTTCCCTATCCCAGGTGGCTCTGAGCACGCCTCCTGTTACACCACGCAACCCTCGTTCCGTCATCCACCTGATCAGGTCCTTCAAATAACCCTAATTGTTGCTTTCCCCTGTCTCTTTTTCCCTCTATCTGGCCTGTTAGTATCAGGTTCTCCATACCCTCCTTCCTCATTGCGTGTCCCAGGAACATTAGCTGTCTCTTTCTGATGCTCAGTATTAATTTTCTTTTTCTTTCCATCGTTTCCAAGACCTCATCATTGCTCACATGCTCAATCCATGAGATTCACAGCATCCTTCTGTAGAACCACATTTCAGTTGCTTCAAGTTTTTCCTTCATCTTTGATGGTATTGTCCAGCATTCACTGCTATATTGCAGAACTGACATCACATAGCAATCCAGTACTCTCTTCTTTGTTTCTAGCGAAATTGTCCTGTTTCTTAATACATTACTCAACTTATGGAATGCTTCATTCGCCATGCCAATTCGCCTTCGGGTCTCTGTGTCGCACTTTCCGTCTTCTGCTATAACGCTTCCCAGGTATTTAAATTATTGTACCTCCTTGATTCTGGTATCTCCGACATGTATTTGGCATTTTGGGCTGCCCTTTTTACTGATGACCATGCATTCAGTTTTCGTGCAGTTTATTCTATTACCTTCTGTAAGAGGTCTTGTAGTTTTCTTTTCTGTGTCTGCTATCAGCACTGTATCATCTGCGTACCGTAGGTTGTTTAAATTGTGGCCTCCGATTTACGAATCCAGGCTTAACTTCTAGGGTCTTCAAAATATTCTCGCTGTACAAGTTGAACAGATCCGGTGAAAAGACACATCCTTGTCTTACGCCCCTTTCTATCTTTGTATATCTATTCAATTCATTACCTGTCCGTATGCAAGCGGTTTGCTGCCAGTAAAGATTCTTTATTACTCTCAAGTCTTTTCCAGACATGTCCAGAACCATCTCATATAATCTACAACCGTAAGCGGGACTCCAAAATTAGAACACATGTTGCCACAGAAAAAAAAAAACGCATTCTGAAAGCAACACAAAATAGCAAAGAACGGGAACATTTCATTTGAAAAGAATGCTGAATTGTTATGGCACTAAATTTTGAATAATTTCTTCACAGACCAAAACAAAAAATAGGAGGCAACAGGTTCTAAGGGGGAGCAAGCGATAGACGGTTATGGAGTGTTGGGGGTTGATCACTTTCTCATGAGACAACAGATCTCAAGTGGAATGACTCTATAATCCAGAGCCAAATCCGCTACTAAGAAAGTTGGTTCTCTGTGTAAGGCCAGGAAGTTTTTCCCGTCTGAAACAATCCTGCACATATATAAATCTGTCATCCGCTCGTGTTTTGAATACTGCTGCCATATCTGGTAGGTTGCTCCCGCTTTCCACCTTGGTGTCCTTGACAAAATCCAGTGGAGAATATGTAATGTGACAGAACCCGACTTAGCAGCTCGGATATAGTCACTTTCTCACCGGCGCAATGTGGCTTCTCTGTGTCTTTTCTACAAATACTTTCACGGCTTCAGCTCCGAGGAACTTAGTTCAGTTGTGTTCATTATATATAAATTTACTCGAGTCACAAGATTAGCAACTCGGTCCCACTCTTTTACTGTGAAACCAATAAAATGTAAACGCAAATTCTACTCCGGTAGCTTCTTTTCTCGCACTTCCTGCCTGTGGAATTCCCTTCCATTTACTTGCTTTTCCGACAGTTATAATCTCCAAGAATTTCAATGCAAAGTCAATAGCCACCTTCTATCTCACTAACCTGCATCCTCTCTCTCTCACGCTCCGTTCTCTGTCCACTCTACTCTCATCATTATTCTCGTCCTTCTCTTACCCACTTCCTGACACTCCCTATAACCTGTCACTCCTTCTCATAACTTTCTCTCATGTTCCTTTCTCCGTCCACTCCACTCTCATCATTATTCTCATCCTTCTCTTACCCACTTCCTGACACCCCCTATCACCTGTCACCCTTCCTCATAACTTTCCTGCTATGTAACACCCCTGCAAAACAGTGACAGTAAAATGCCTTGCTTGGGGCGATATGATTATATAAAAAAAGTCATGGAATATACAAGAAGTAAAAACTAAAATTTAAAAAAAGCAAATGTGCTGTTCTTATAAAAAAAATGAATACAAAAGCCAGAGCAATAATAGACTATTGTTTTCATATCTGCTTAAGGAGGACAGGGTTGCTTCAGGGAAAAATTACACTGATAGATGCCCGTTACCGAGGAATAGTGTCCCGCGGCCGCGCCACCCAATTGCAGCAGAAGGGTGGACCAGGTGCTCGTCACCGGGGCCAGCTCAATCGGCGGTTGAATGAATTGGAGAATTTTTGTCCCTATGCCCGTCAGTACGCGGTCGGGTCCCCACCTTTAAAAAAGACCTTGTGCCACATTCCGCTCCAGTGAGGGAGTAGGGTAAATATCTTTACCAGGTTTAAGAGTGTTATAAATATTTGACGTTAGCTCTGTTTTCCACCCTACAACCTCTTGCCACAGGCAAAAAGAAAGCTTGCTTCTCGCTACACTACCGGCATTTCTATTTTTTTGGTTTCAGCAGCTAGTACCCACCAGGTGACGTACACTAAATCAACTCATCCTGACTACTTTCATATTTTATTGGTAAGGAGGAAGTTACACTCAAGTAGTTTCTTCTTCACTACAACTGTTGCACTGTACAAAAGTCTTCTGAGAGGAGACTTTTCAAATCAATTCACGCCAGGTTCTTTCATACACTTTTCATAATTTTGTCATAATTTTCGTTCTTTCATTCAAACTCTTGAATGAAAGAAAGGAAATTATAACTAACTGTATCCATACTAAGAAATACCTCTTAGGTTCATACAACCATGGATAAAAACGCCATAATTCGTTTTAATTTTAAAATTGCGTGTTCAAAAATTCCCTGCCAGGCGAGCGTTAAAAAAGAATCACCCTTACATGAGCGTTCTTAAAAAGAAGCAGTAAACGGTAAAATCAGTTATTGAAATTTGCCTGAAGACACCACTCATGGTAGAAACCTAGCTCGCGTAATAACTCTTTTACAAATGGAAAATATTCAAAAGTTCTACAATATAATTGTACTGAACACTTTTTAATACAAATGTGCACTGATCTAACGCTATTCTGAAAAAAAAATTACGTATTAAAGAATATACATACATATACATATACATAAGTTTAGTGTATCGAGGCAGCAAATAATTTTCTAAACATATACTGTTAAATATAAGAGACAATGAATGACTGTTATGTTTAATCATGAGCCGTTTTAAACGTCGTATTTTGGCTTTAATTTCAGTTGAAAATAAAGAAAAAATTCTCCAACATTTGGATAATTTTTTATTAATTAAAGCCAAAATACGACGTTTAGAACAGCTCATGATTAAACATAATAGACATTCAGTCTCTTATATTTAACAGTATATGTTTAGAAAATACACACACACACACACACACACACACACACACACACACATATATATATTGAATTTCTAACATAAATATGTTATAATATCATTACAAAAGTAGCCATTTTGTTTCGACACTATCTGTGTCTCATAAAGTGTTGAGTATATTTCACAGTATATGTTTAGAAAATACATACATACACACACACACAGACACACACACACACACACATATATATATATATTGAATTTCTAACATAAATATGTTATATCATTACATAAGTAGCCATTTTGTTTTGACACTATCTGTGTCTCATGAAGTGTTGAGTATATTTAACAGTATATGTTTAGAAAATACATACATACACACACACAGAAACACACACAGACATATATATATATATATATATTGAATTTCTAACATAAATATGTTACAATATCATTACAAAAGTAGCCATTTTGTTACGACACTACTGTGTCTCATGAAGTGTTGAGTATATTTAACAGTATATGTTTAGAAAATACATACATACACACACACAGACACACACACACATATATATATATATTGAATTTCTAACATGAATATTTTATAATATCATTACAAAAGTAGCCATTTTGTTTCGACACTATCTGTATCTCATGAAGTGTTGAGTATATTTAACAATATATGTTTAGATAATACATACATACACACACACAGGCACACACACACACATATATATATATATATTGAATTTCTAACATAAATATGTTATAATATCATTACAAAAGTAGCCATTTTGTTTCGACACTATCTGTGTCTCATGAAGTGTTGAGTATATTTAACAGTATATGTTTAGAAAATACATACATACACACACAGAGAAACACACACAGACATATATATATATATATATTGAATTTCTAACATAAATATGTTACAATATCATTACAAAAGTAGCCATTTTGTTACGACACTACTGTGTCTCATGAAGTGTTGAGTATATTTAACAGTATATGTTTAGAAAATACATACATACACACACAGAGACACACACACATATATATATATATTGAATTTCTAACATAAATATGTTATAATATCATTACAAAAGTAGCCCTTTTGTTTCGAAACTATCTGTGTCTCATGAAGTGTTGAGTATATTTAACAGTATATGTTTAGAAAATACATACATACACACACATATATATATATATTGAATTTCTAACATAAATATGTTATAATATCATTACAAAAGTAGCCATTTTGTTTCGACACTATCTGTGTCTCATGAAGTGTTGAGTTTTATTTCAAGTTGCAGAGTTTTAAAAGGTTCAAGACGAGCCATACCCCTTAAACAGGGAGGAGTTGTTACATAGACTGAGTGGACCAATCAAAACAAAGCAATTTCTAATTTAAAGAATATAAGAACAAATTCTAAAAATATATATGACGAATTCGCTCTTCCATGTCGCCAATATTGTAGCCTTTATAGACGATTTACAAACCTGGCTTTAAAATTTAATGGATAACAGGTCGATAAGAAAAAAAGAAATTAAATTTATATATGTATATACGTGTGCGTATATATGTCTGTACATGTGTCTCTATGGCGGTGTGGGTTCGTGTGTGTATATATATTCGTATATTTGTCCATATGTACATTTTTTTATATTTGAATATGTGTACGCTCATGTCTTTTACTCATTTAATATTTTGATAACCATATACAACCTAAATCTAATGCTTGTGTTAAACTTAGAATTTAAAATTCTTAATAAAATTAAAATGAATCTAATAGTCGATTAATAATGCTGATTTCTATTTTAATTAAATATTAAGGTTAATGCTCCAATAAATTATTTAAAGAGTCTGTTAAAATTTGTCGAAATAAAATGGCAACTTTTGTAGTGATATCATACACACATACACACATACATATTTATGTTATATATTCTAAATAAATATTACTTTGTATGGAGCACTTTTTAAGCATAGTATTTCTTTGGAATCGGAATTTTCTTCCATACATACTTATATATATATAGACATCCGCAGAATGACTATATATATGTATATCCAGGTTTGAAACTTGACCGAATTGACATTAGTCGACGATTCTAACTCTGAGCTATATATATATATATATGTGTGTGTGTGTGTGTGTGTCATCCACATACAAGCCTGTTTCTGGCCGGGATTGAAACTCGACCGATTTGGTGTCAGTCGGAGTCGCTACCTCTTATGCCATAGGCGCATGCAATCAGAGAAGAGAAATTTTAATTTCTGAAGAGGTTATATCACAGAAGTGGAAACTGTTTTTAAAATTTTCTTCTCTAGAGCTCAATCGTAATGAGAGCATAATATATTATACAAACGAATTGAGCTCCTTCGCAGACTGGCGTGTGTATACACTGCTTATAAGTAACACGTTAAAATTCCCCTTCTCTGATTACATGCGTCTAATGCTTAGGGAGGTAAAGACTCTGACTGCCAGGAAATCGGTCGAGCTTCGATCCCGGCCAGACGACAAGTGGATGTGTCTAGCCACACTGATGAGCTGAGTTACAGCGAAACATGCTTGTATGTGGATGACTAATATATATATATATGTATATATATATATATATATGAAACTACTGATCCATAACATACTTTCCTTTCTAATTTTCTGTATTCAGGCGGTTTGCTTCTTGTATAAATACTGGATTATTCTAATATTAGTTTGTCCCAAAAGTTCGTAAACACTTGCAAAAACTCTCAATTTTACTCGCCCAGTAATCTAAGGTTACCAGAAAACACTTGCCAAAAATTTAAATTTTACTCGCAAAAACAGCAAAAAATATTGTTCAAAATAAAGACCATTATTTTCCAAGACTTTCTGCCATCGATCTGCGGGCTTCGGATCTGGTCAAAGTATCATTCAGCCGGCTTCGAATCAAAGATTCTTGACACGCTTCCTCGACTTCATCAAAAGACTCGAATCAGCGACCATTCAGAAAATGTTACATTGAGCGGAAAAGGCCGTAATCTCATGGAGCACAGTCAAGACTGTAGGCTGGATGTGGCAGAACCTCAACGCCGTCCAGCTTTTCAAACTTGTCTTTGGTTTCCCTGGCGGTGTGTGGCTTGGCATTGTCTTGCTGCATCAAAGCGCGCTGTCGGTTGATCAGAGCCGGGTACTTTAGCTCCAACTTTTCGTAGACCCGCTCAAGTTGCTGACAGTAAAGTTCGGCACTGATGGCACGACCATTCGGAACCAACTCAAAATGCACGATTCCTTCACAGTTCCATCAAACGCACAACATGACTTTCTTGCCGAATCGATCTTGTTTCGAAACAGCAAAACGCAAAATTGCATAAAAATTCAATTTTTTGCAAGTGTTTACGAACTTTTGGGACAACCTAATAAACCTCCTCGATATGTCAAGCTTATCTAACGCTTCTAACAAATCTTTATGATACATTTTATGAAACACTAATGTATAATTTATAACGTGTATATGTACATCCTTCTGCTTTTTACTAAGCATAAATATAGAATTCATTGTTCCACTATTTTTAACAAAACCATTTTTTGTGGACCCTTATACTTACGAACGTAAATATTGAAAGGTGAAAATAAATTTTACCCTTTAAATTTAAAAAAAAAATTCTTATCTAATTTATAAATGTTTACCAGCTGGGAGTCACATATTTCCATTATCTATTGAAGTAGAACTTAAAGCGACAGATTAACGTCACATTTTAAACATTATCTCCTTATCACAGATTATATATGACCGAGGCTTTTGAAAGGAAATCGGGAGAATATTACTGCCATACCTGGTCGGGTGCCCTTGCTGCTCTCCTTGGGCTTCTTGACAAAATACAAAGGAGGATCTGTAACGTGGTTGATACTGACTTGGCAGACCGGCTGCAACCACTCTCTCACCGGCGTGATGTGGCTTCCCTGTGCCTCTTCTACAAGTACTTTCATGGCTTCTGCTCCGATGAGCTTAGATCACTGGTGCCGCCTAAGCAGGAATTTACACGAGATGCTAGATTAGCAACTAGGTCCCACCCTTTTACAGTTAAACAAATAAGATGTAACCGTAAATTCTACTCCAACAGCTTCTTTTCTCGTGCTTCCCGCATGTGGAACTCCCTTCCACAAGTCTGCTTTCCCGACAGTTACAATCTCCAGGTGTTTAAATATAGGGTCAATAGACACCTCCTATCACACTAATTCCCAATTATTCTCAGAACACTCTCATCTACCCAACCTTCATTCTCTGTATCCTTACTCGCCTATCACCCACCCTCTGACATTTCCTATATTTAATCATCCTTTCTCCACTCTATGTAGCCCCCTGCGCAGTAGTGGCAGTGACATGCCTTACTATGGGTAAATCGCTTATAAAAAAAAAGTACTGATAATCTATTTTAAGAAATCAGAATGCATTGTCCTTAGCAAGAGAGATGAACTACGAATCGGAGACATTATATATATGTAAAATACAGAAACTTAACAATCTGCAAATGTTCTAACAAATGACGGAAAATATCTCACAAGGAAATCGGAAGCGTGTTGGAATAGCATGAAGCTAAATAAGTAGAAAAAGAACCCAGAAAATCACTTTGGAAAATAAGAAACCAGTACTGGATGAATATTAGGCAATTTCATGTCTAATAATGAGGAGACATGAGGCAACAGTAAATTGGGTTTACAAAACTTTACTATGACTAGAACGGACAGAACATGTGAGTAACGAAGGATTCTTAAATAAATATTGAAATAAAAAAAAAGGAGACATATTTAGTATCAGAAAGAGACAGTCCACATTTCTAGGATGCATAATGAGGAAAGAATGTGCGTTGTAGTATCGTGGATATCAGCTTGTAACGAGAAATCGGAGAGCCGAGTTCGAATTCCGGTTGAATTCCTTGCATTCACTTAAGTGGGAAAGGTATTAATCCGTCTCTTCCCCCAGTTATGGGTTAAATAACAGGACAGATTGGGTTGGTCGGCAACCAGTCTATCGCAGAAAGCAATGGCAACCTACTGCGGGATAATCGTCTGCCCAGTCAGTCATGTCTCTTTCGAGACATGATCGCCAAAGCGTTTATCACGTATGGCAATTAACTGACTGAATGAGGAAAGAAAGCTTGGGAAATTTTAACCTCACAAAATATACTCGAAGCACGAGGTGCAGAGTGAAACTGCGAGTCATCTACTTAATGAGCTGTTTAGATGGATATCAGAACAGCGAGTGGGAGTGATGAGAAAGCACTGATTACTGATAGCAGGGACATGCAATTGTCATGACTCATTATCATTTACGTAATGAAGGGACATGTAATATAAAAAATAACGATTTACTGCCAAAATTGCATCAAATGTTTTGAATAAGTAGTTATCAGTAATTATACATATAGACTATTTTTTTACTTAAGGTGTGTACACCCCCAAATATAGGAGAGCAGAATGGCTTCTGGGTAACAAAAATAAACGCAACTCGAAATGTTATTAAGAGTTCAAAGAGTCCCTGGAAAAATAATGACTTTCTCAAAATTAAATATACCATATTTTTCAATGCCGCAGACAAAAACTTATCATAGAGCCAACATGAAACTCAATTTGACTTATCGGAAATCTTCTGTTGTCTGATCTTGATGTTTCGCCAATCAACTGATTAAAAGAATCCTACCAAAGTCCAAAGTTTGCATTACTTCCTACATAATTGAAATCTTGGAAACGGATTTGCTTGTAAGCCTTGCAAGTTGTTAAAACCTCCTGCGACTCAACATCTATCGCGTGAGTGCTAGACAGAATTTCGAGATTCACGTCCGATTAGATATTTATTATTTTCGACGGTTTTAATGAAGGAATGTTGGAATTCATGACTCATAACATTTAGTATCAGCAAATGGCAGGATCCATTTTCTTTTTGTATATCTTTTCCTCATTAAATAAGAAATTATATCACAATATTCGAAAACTTCCTTGTTATATCTGAATCAGTTTAGGATAGGGTTCATTATAAAATTCCACAGCTTCTTAAATCTTGTTGCTCTTACCATTATCTATTCTTTGGCGATACCTATTAGGTTGTCCCAAAAGTTCGTAAACACTTCGAAAAATTGAAGTTTTACTCGGCAAGTGATCTAAGGTTACCAGAAAACACTTCCAAATAATTGAAATTTTACTCGCCAAGTAATCTAAGGTTACCAGAAAACACTTCCAAATAATTGAAATTTTACTCGCCAAGTAATTTAAGGTTACCAGAAAACACTTCCAAATAATTGAAATTTTACTCGCCAAGTAATTTAAGGTTACCAGAAAACACTTCCAAATAATTGAAATTTTACTCGCCAAGTAATTTAAGGTTACCAGAAAACACTTCCAAATAATTGAAATTTTACTCGCCAAGTAATTTGAGGTTACCAGAAAACACTTCCAAATAATTGAAATTTTACTCGCCAAGTAGTTTAAGGTTACCAGAAAACACTTCCAAATAATTGAAATTTTACTCCGCCAAGTAATTTAAGGTTAACCAGAAAACACTTCCAAATAATTGAAATTTTATTCGCCAAGTAATTTAAGGTTACCAGAAAACACTTCCAAATAATTGAAATTTTACTCGCCAAGTAATTTAAGGTTACCAGAAAACACTTCCAAATAATTGAAATTTTACTCGCCCAGTAATCTAAGGTTACCTGAAAACACTTGCCAAAAATTTAAATTTTACTCGCAAAAACAGCAAAAATTATTGCTCAAAATAAAGACCATCATTTTCCAAGATTTTCTGCCATCGATCTGCAATCTTTCGGATCTGGTCAAGGTACCATTCAGCCGGGTTCGAATTAAAGAATTCTTGAGACGCTTCCTCGACTTCATCAAACAAGTCGAATCGGCGGCCCTTCAGAAAGTGTTGCATTGAGGCCATAATCTGATAGAGTAGTCAGGACTGTAGGCTGGATGTGGCAGAACATCAACGCCGTCCAGCTCTTCAAACTTGTCTTTGGTCTTCAGAGCCGGGTACTTTTGCTTCAATTTTACATAGACCAGATCAAGTTGCTGACAGTAAATGTTCGGCACTGATGAACCAACACAAAATGCACGATTTCTTCAAATTTACACCAAACGTACAACATGATTTTCTTGCTGAATCGATCCGGCTTTGGAACCGCAAAACGCAAAATTACATAAAAATTCAATTTTTCGCAAGTGTTTACGAACTTTTGGGACAACCTAATATTTTCTTTTTCTTCATAACAACCGTCTGGCGTGGAAGTTGTAAGGTCCCAAGTCGTCGTTTCTCTATTAGATGTCTCAGAAGTTATATCATTCAAAGTTCCTCTTTTGACAAATACTCTCTCCATGAAAATATCATCATTCGCAAAATTAGTCATGTACTTTATTCGTTTAAATTCATTTTGAACGCCAGTTTATATACAACTATACAAAGTGCGATGGATAAATTGTCTTCTAAATTAAGCAAAAATAGAAATGAGATTGACATATCATTTCAACCGTGATATTTACAAAAAATGTAAAAGAATATCTTGGAATAATAAAGAATAAATTTATTCAATAAAATCGCCATTGATTTAACAATACACTGCCGACGACTTCGGAACTTTCTGCAACTCTTTTGGGTGGTCTTCTTGTTTAAGTAGATGCATGATTACATAATCTTTGATTCCAGTTCATCTTTGATATTACAAGAATTTTTGTTAGTCCCTCGCTCACCTGCACCCCACACATACTAATCAAGGAGTTTGCAGTCTGGGGAATTTGGTGGTTAGATATAAGTCGTGCTGTAAATATAAGATATAAATTGTCTGACAACCCAGATTGGGTTCTCTTGCTTGTGTGGCATGTTGCAGAGTATTGTTGCCAAATATAGCGTGTTTTAGCAGCCACCCTCTTGACCAAGGGTACACTATCTCCTCAAAGCACTTGATGTAAGCTTCCGTGCTGAGTCTGAATCACTGTGGAAAGATGGATATAAACATATGGTTGGCATCACTTGTGATACCGCCAAGCACATTCGTAATCCCCATTAGACTCATCCAACTCTTTGCGAATCCTCTGCACGATAACTCTGAAATATTCGTATTGAAACTTTTTTTCCAGCAGTACAGCATGTTGTTTCCAAACGTTTTACGGAGTAAATTGTTACATTTTTTCTCACCATACTATACTGTGTAGCTGAAAACCCATCAAAAATATAAAAAAATAAAAAAATAAAAATAAAATAACACGCATGCGTGAAATTATAATATCGAATGGCGACAATTTTCCCATCGTATCTTGGTCTCTCTTTGGATTTTACAGTAGTTACAGAAATGTAATGAAAAATATATTGATTGAAATAATAGAAGATTGAAAATAATATGCAAATAGCACAACACTTTCAAATGACATATGAAACTACAATATACAGGCGCCAAAGCGTAAAAAAAAGCAAACAATAATGACATATGAGGTAAGAAAAGAGCACCAGTCGACAATAGCAAACCAAAACAAAGCAACCTTTACTGTAATGTTAAAAGAAATATCTAAACTTATTTATAAATGTAACTTTGTCTGTGTGTGTGTGTGTGTGTCCGTTACCTATAGACTCCGAAACGGCTGAACCAATTTTCTTGAAAATTTACAGTTGTACTATACGCGTCTGCGAGTGTTCTTAGCAAGGTTTTGTGTCGAGGTACCCCCGATAAATATCGAAAATCGATAATCGAAAAAATCTCGTTATAGAAGGTGGTCCGATTTTAATGAAATTTGATACACTCATAGACAAAGACATAAGAAACCATATTCAGAAGTTTCAAGGTTGCAGTTCTTACAATAGTGCAGAAAATCGATAATATATATATATAAAAGGATAGATGTTTGTGTGTGTGTCTGTTTACCTGCCTCTATGTTTTTTTCAGCCCCTTTATTTTACTTTTTCTTCGAGTTTTACTCAAAGTAAGTATAATTGTAGTTCTTAATCTCAGTCATGATACCATTTACTCAGAGGATTTATTTAGCCTTCAAAATTCAGTTTACGACGAAAAAAACTTATTTGATATCGATACAAGGAAATCAAAATTTAACTTACATCCATTCATTTTTCTTTCAGTCTACGGTTTCGCTTAAACTGGAAACAACTAACTCTCGTGCCTACGTCCAAAAAGTCTGCGCTCCAGGATCATGGATTAGTTTTAAAGCTTTACACCCGAGCAACGCCGGGCTATACTGCTAGTTTTTCATAAAAAACAGTTCAACAAATTCATCCTTTAAACTTAGATCAGGGTCTGTCTCTTAAATATTTGTTTATCGGCATATCAACACCTTACGGGTCATTTAATGCAGAAATGTAATTTTGAAGGAAAACTTCTAATTTTTACTACAAAATATATAACTTGTAATATTTGACAATTGTTTTTTTACAAAAGTTGTGTTGATGGTAATTCTGTTACTATAAAAATGTTTTGCTAGTAGTTTTACAATAAAACATTTGATCCTAGTTTGAGGGTAAATTATTTGCCCATGATTGGGTCCCTCGGGTACAAGTGTAGTTCTACGCTCTTCAAAACTTTCTGATCAGAGACCTTGTTGCCGGATGTAGTTAATCGTCATACCAAGAACGGTCTTGGCTGATACAATTATGTATTACCATTGATGTATGCGAGCATTTATCGAGTCCAAATAAAGTTGTAATTACGAATTATATCAGTCTGGATTGCCTTATTATTGCCGGTACATACTTTCTCCGAAATTCATTTTATTTTTTCTCTCAATCTAAACATAATAGAGCCAGAAATTTAAAGGCCATGGCAATCCCCATCTGAAATTTTTTTTTATATCTGTTCTTTTATTATTCTTTCTCTAAGGGAGTCAGTTAAGTGCCGTACGTGATATACGCTTGGGGTGATCATGTCTCGAAAGAGACATGACTGGCTGGTCAGAAGGTTATCCCGCAGCAGGTTGCCACTGCTTTCCGCGTTGGAGTGGGTTGCCAGCCAAGGCTATAGAACCCAATCTGTCCTATTATTTGACTCATAGCTAGAGGAGGAAGAGATGTATCATATTATTTATTAATAAGTGGGGGATCAGTTTATTAATTCATAACAATATAAAACTGATCCCCCACTTTATGCCCAGTAGAAACCTTAACAATGTTTCAGACTATTATAATCAGTCAGTCAGTTAAGTGCCATACGTAATACACGCTTTTGGCGATCATGTCTCAGAAGAGACATGACTGACTAGGCAGAAGATTATCCCGCAGTAAGTTGCCATTGCTTTCTGCGGTAGACTGGTTGCCAGCCAAGGCTATAGAACCCAATCTGTCCTATTATTTGACCCATAACTGAATGGAAGAGAACGGATTAATACCTTTCCCAATGTATTTGTGCGTAAGTGAATGCCATGAGTTCAACTGGAATTCGAAATCGTTCCGAGTCGATATCCACTGCATCACATATCTTTTCTATTTCTTTCACTGTCAGTAAACACTTGAGTCTTAGTCGCCTTATCGCATTGCTTGGTGTGACGGGATTAAAAAAAAATAATGAAGATTGAAAGAAGGATAATAATTTGGTTAATTTGGTGCAGGAACCGGAGTTCGAATCCACACAAATCTTGAATTTCGAATACTGATCTTATATGTCTAGCGCTTCCTCATAATCACCGATTGACGCGACACAATTTTCTCTCATTAGTTCCTGTCTCTAAGCCAAATTTAGGAATTCGGAAGCTCAATGAAGATCAATATGTCTATGTCATTGTTAAACTCGTTCAAGTCTTTCTTTTAAACACAATCTGTTGATCGCGTGTCAGAAAATATTTTCAGTTGGAGACGACAGAAGAGAAAATTACAACCAACTTGAATTCCAGTGAATTCGGACTTTTGCACTGTAGAATTCACGTAAATGATCCTACACTAATCATCATTGAGGCGGAAATGGCCGCCAGAAGAAATTTAAATTTAGAAACGAATGACTGTAAATGACGATTTCATCATGCCTGATTCGATTTGCTTATTGCATTTTACAACAAAGGAAAGGGGAAAAGGATTGACAAGATGTAAGCCATAGGTTGTTGAACTTGTTAAACTTTTCCCTCCTGTCGACTCTGAAAATCCTCCTTTCTACTTGTCTTCTGTTTCATTTGCTGCTTGTTCTCTCTCTCTCTCTTTCTCTCTCTCTCTCTCTCTCTCTCTCTCTCTCTCTCACACACACACACACACACACACCAATCGTGTACTTATTTGGGCGAAATATTTGGACACCTGCGTGGCAAAATGGCTATCGATACGGTAAATGAGCTTCGGCAAAATTCCTGAACTTGTATCTTTCTTCATAAAATAGCAAAAGACTGATGGATTTTACACGTACATAGCTCAATATAAGTTATGATTTTCCCTCTTTTTCAGAATAATTAACATTTAAGATTTAAAAAACTGTGGAAGTCTATAATGAACCCTATCCTGAACTGATTCAGAAATAACAGTGAAAGTTTTCGAATATTATGATATAATTTCTTATTTAATGAGGAAAATATATACAGAATAAAATAAAAAGTATATGCAGGAAGCGTAGCAGATTTCTTTGGAAAAAGTAGAATAATCGATAAGATTTTAAATTATAAACGACCAAATTCTTTTCTCTCACGATACGCGGAGAACAGTTGGCTACTGGATTTATTCAACCTAGCTGAAGAGAGTGACAAGAAAGTACTACAAATAAACTTCAAGAAAACCGAATGTGTCGTCATCAGGAAAAAGGGCAGACCAAAATGCCAAACACAGTTAAGGGATACTAAAATCAAGCAGTTACAAAAATTTAAATACCTGGGAAATGTTCTAACAGAAGATGCGGAAATTGCGACACAAAGATCCGAAGGCGAGGGATGCATTCTATAAGCTAAGAAGAGTATTAAGAGACAGGAAAATTTCGCTAGAAACAAAGAAGAGAGTACTGAATTGCTATGCGATATCAGTTCTTCAATATCATCGAAAACGAAGGAAAAACTTGAAGCAATTGAAATGTAGTTCTACAGAAGGATGCTGCGGATATCATAGATCGAGCATGTGTGCAATGATGAGGTTTTTGGAAAGGATGGAAACGAAAAGGAAATTAATACTGAGCATCAGGAAGCGACAGCTAAAGTTCCTGGGACGTGTAATTAGGAAGAAGGGCTTGGAGAACCTGGTACTAACAGGTCAGATAGAGGGGGAAAAGAGACAGGGGAAAGTAGCAATTAACATATTTGAAAGGCCTGAGCAGATGGATGACAGAATGGGGGGGTTGCGTGGTGTTATATGAGAAAGCGTGCAAAGAGCCACCAGGGATAGGGAGACGTTGAAGGCCTGATCGCCTACGTCCTGAAAGGACAAGGCACATAAAAGAAGAATATATATGCAAACTGTTTATAAGAAATTATAATGTGGATATAATATGGAGGATCAATTTTATATTATAATTAATATATAAAATGTTCCCTCATTTTGGGGCCATGCTATTTTCTATACATTTATATTCTCGATTTATGGGCTTGAGCAAGTGGATGACAGAACGGGGGCTGCAAGATGTGACAAGAGAAAGCGTGCTAAGAGCCACCAGGAATAGGGAGTCGTGGAAGGTCATGATTGCCTACGTCCTGAAAGGACAAGGCACATAGAAAAAGAATATATATGCAAAATGTTTATAAGAAATTATCATGTGAATATAAAATGAGGGATCAATTATATATTGTAATTAATATATAAACTAATCCCTCATTTTGTGGCCAGGTAATTTTCGAAACATTATATTCTAGATTTATAGGCTTGAGCTAGTGTATAGTAGAGCGGAGTTTGTGTTGCGTTACAAGCGAAAGCGTGCTAAAAGCCACAAGGGATAGGGAGATGTGGAGGGCCCTGATTACTTACGTCCTGAAAGGACAAGGCACATAAAAAGAAGAAAGCAAGGATAAGTAAGTGTAATTCAAAACAACTGGATGTAAGAAGGCTACCGTTAAACTTTTACCTTGACCAGTGATTCCAAAACTTTTTTGTCTCTGGGCTGCAATTTCGAAATGAAAATTTGCTCACGCCTCAACAAATTTTGTAATAAAAAGTATATTTAGAAAAAATAAACTGAGAAAGGGGGTCCTGGGTATGACGGTAAACTTCATCCGGCAGCAAGGCCTCTGATTGGGGGATTGTGAGGAGCATGGAACCACTTCTTAATTACTGTTTTTCCCAGGTCCACCCTGACCCGGAGTGGTAACACCTTTTAGGGTCCCAGCTATGGGCAAATAGTTAACTCCCAAACTAGGGTCAAAACACTATGAAAGTATAACAACAGACTCTCTATTGAAATATAAAGAAAAAATAGACTCATGTAGAAAAGTATACATTTTTCGAAAGAAAATATTACCAATACATTTTTAAGAAAAAAAATGATCATAATACATAATTATTACCAGCAATACGTTTTCGAATACAAAACTAGAAGACGTATTCAGTTTTCTAAAATAAAAAAAAAAGTTTTCATCAAAATCTAGCTAAATAAGCTTTCTCACTACAACCGAACATTAAAAAATACTTTAAAACCCCACTTCTTTGGCATTAAAAACCCACAGAGGTTGATATACCTTTAAACAAAATTCAAACTCAAACCGAGAAAGGGTTAAATGAGATAAAAGTGAATTCGAAGTCATAATACTATCATTGATAACACTATCCTCCAATTTGCAGAACCTAGTTACTGTATTCTTAATTCTTGATATAATGCAAAATATCACAATGATAAAGTCGAACGAACTCTACAAAATTAAACCCATCCTCAAAGAATGGATAGAAGTTAAAATCTTCAATAGAAAAATGTCAAGAAGAGAAAAAGTAGTAATGACTAGACTTCAAATCGGCCACACCGCTGTCATCCATTCACACCTACAAAAGGTGAGGAGACATCAATTTGCATTTCATGTCAGGAGCTCTACACCGTGAAACATATACTAACAAGCTGCATAGATCTTGAACAAATGCGATTAAGATACTATCAAGAAAACAATCTGAAAGACATCTTCAACAAAGCTGACCCAAATGACCTTTTAGAATTTCTAAAAGCAACAAAATTATTATATAACAAAATATAGTTGCAAAAGAAGATAGCATATAACCATCACACATTAAATCACAACACCTCTACTTATATCTCGACAGCAATGGACTCACAAAAGATCAACAAGCAGCAAACAAAACCAAACAAATTCTTCAGCATTAAATGAACAAACGGCTAGACGTGCTGGTAAAATAAACAAGTAAACTAAACCAAAACATTATTTATATTGTTTATATCTCATGCATGCAATTACAAGTAGTCCAGAACAATTTTTAAATTTATAGATCATTTATTTTTAGCATATCAGCATTTTGAAACAGTATCTAAATCTTTAATTGTATTTCAATCATTCCACCTCACCTGCTATCCTATGAGGCATGTCGCATCGTTCAGAAACACTGACCTAGACACATCGACTACTAATTCTGCTAAAGTACATTCACCATAAATGCTGGCAAGTATGAGGAATATTTGTCCAGACACATAATTTTTTTTCTGTGTTGCGCGAAAGAACATGGCAGCTGAAAGTAGGCGTAAATATGTCCGTTTACACACATGCACATTCAGTAAATTCCTTTTTACAGATCATCTAAGAAGTATGTATCAAATACATGATTCTACGAAAGCTGTAAGATATGTACCGATGCTAAAGACTAAACCAACAATAAAAATTTATTTTTTATTTATTAGCATTTCACCCCGAGCAAAGCATTGCATTGCCACAACTGCGCAGGGTGCTACATATAGAGGAGGAAGGATGGTTAAATATAGGAAATGTCAGAGGGTGGGTGATAGGCAGGTAAGGATACCGAGAATGGTTAAATATAGGAAATGTCAGAAGGTGGGAGATAGGCGGGTAAGGATACCGAGAATGGTTAAATATAGGAAATGTCTGAGGGTGGGTGATAGGCGGGTAAGGATACCGAGAACGGTTAAATATAGGAAATGTCAGAGGGTGGGTGATAGGCGGGTAGGGATAGCGAGAATGGTTAAATATAGGAAGTGTCAGAGGGTGGGTGATAGGGGGTAAGGATGCTGAGAATGGTTAAATATAGGAAATGTCAGACGGTGGGTGATAGGCGGGTAAGGATACCGAGACTGGTTAAATATAGGAAATGTCAGAGGGTGGGTGGAAGGCGGGTTAGGATACCGAGAATGTTTAAATATAGGAAATGTCAGAGGGGGGGGTGTTAGGCGGGTAAGTATACCGAGAATGGTTAAATATAGGAAATGTCAGAGGGTGGGTGATAGGCAGGTAAGGATACCGAGAATGGTTAAATAAAGGAAATGTCAGAGGGTGGGTGATAGGCGGGTAGGGATACCGAGAACGGTTAAATATAGGAAATGTCAGAGTGTGGGTGATAGGCGGGTAGGGATAGCGAGAATGGTTAAATATAGGAAATGTCAGAGGGTGGGTGATAGGCGGGTAAGTATACCGAGAATGGTTAAATATAGGAAATGTCAGAGGGTGGGTGGGAGGTGGGTTAGGATACCGAGAATGTTTAAATATAGGAAATGTCAGAGGGTGGGTGATAGGCGGGTAAGGATACCGAGAATGGTTAAATATAGTAAATGTCAGAGGGTTGGTGGGAGGTGGGTTAGGATACCGAGAATGTTTAAATATAGGAAATGTGAGAGGGTGGGTGATAGGCGGGTAAGGATACCGAGAATGGTTAAATGTAGGAAATGTCAGAGGATGGGTGATAGGCGGGTAGGGATAGCGAGAATGGTTAAATATAGGAAATGTCAGAGGGTGGGTGATAGGCAGGTAAGTATAGCGAAAATGGTTAAATATAGGAAATGTCAGAGGGTGGGTGATAGGCGGGTAGGGATAGCGAGAATGGTTAAATATAGGAAGTGTCAGAGGGTGGTTGATAGGGGGGTAAGGATGCTGAGAATGGTTAAATATAGGAAATGTCAGAGGGTGGGTGATAGGCGAGTAAGTATACCGAGAATGGTTAAATATAGGAAATGTCAGAGGGTGGGTGATAGGCAGGTAAGGATACCGAGAATGGTTAAATAAAGGAAATGTCAGAGGGTGGGTGATAGGCGGGTAGGGATACCGAGAACGGTTAAATATAGGAAATGTCAGAGGGCGGGTGATAGGCGGGTAGGGATAGCGAGAATGGTTAAATATAGGAAATGTCAGAGGGTGGGTGATAGGCGGGTAGGGATAGCGAGAATGGTTAAATATAGGAAGTGTCAGAGGGTGGGTGATAGGGGGTAGGGATAACGAGAATGGTTAAATATAGGAAATGTCAGAGGGTGGGTGATAGGCGGGTAAGGATACCGAGAATGGTTAAATATAGGAAATGTCATAGGGTGGGTGATAGGTAGGTAATTATAGCGAGAATGTTTAAATATAGGAAATGTCAGGAGGTGGGTGATAGGCGGGTAGGGATACGAAGAATGGTTAAATATAGGAAATGTCAGAGGGTGGGTGATTGGCAGGTAAGGATACCGAGAATGGTTAAATATAGGAAATGTCAGAGGGTGGGTGATAGGCGGGTAAGGATACCGAGAATGGTTGAAATAGAGGAAATGTCAGAGGGTGGCTGATAGGAAGGTAAGGATACCGAGAATGGTTAAATATACGAAATGTCAGTGTGTGGGTGATAGGCGGGTAGGGATACCGAGAATGGTTAAATATAGGAAATGTCTGGGGGGGTGATAGGCGGGTAAGTATACCGAGAATGGTTAAATATAGGATATGTCAGAGGATGGGTGATAGGCAGGTAAGTATACCGAGAATGGTTAAATATACGAAATGTCAGAGGGTGGGTGATAGGCGGGTAAGGATACCGAGAACGGTTAAATATAGGAAATGTCAGAGGGTGGGTGATAGGCGGGTAGGGATAGCGAGAATGGTTAAATATAGGAGTGTCAGAGGGTGGGTGATAGGGGGTAGGGATAACGAGAATGGTTAAATATAGGAAATGTCAGAGGGTGGGTGATAGGCGGGTAAGGATACCGAGAATGGTTAAATATAGGAAATGTCATGGGGTGGGTGATAGGCGGGTAAGTATACCGAGAATGGTTAAATATACGAAATGTCAGAGGGTGGGTGATAGGCGGGTAAGGATACCGAGAACGGTTAAATATAGGAAATGTCAGAGGGTGGGTGATAGGCGGGTAGGGATAGCGAGAATGGTTAAATATAGGAAGTGTCAGAGGGTGAGTGATAGGGGGTAGGGATAACGAGAATGGTTAAATATAGGAAATGTCAGAGGGTGGTTGATAGGGGGGTAAGGATGCTGAGAATGGTTAAATATAGGAAATGTCAGAGGGTGGGTGATAGGCGGGTAAGGATACCGAGAATGGTTAAATATAGGAAATGTCATGGGGTGGGTGATAGGCAGGTAAGGATACCGAGAATGGTTAAATATAGGAAGTGTCAGAGGGTGAGTGATAGGGGGTAGGGATAACGAGAATGGTTAAATATAGGAAATGTCAGAGGGTGGTTGATAGGGGGGTAAGGATGCTGAGAATGGTTAAATATAGGAAATGTCAGAGGGTGGGTGATAGGCAGGTAAGGATACCGAGAACTGTTGAAATATAGGAAATGTCAGAGGATGGGTGATAGGCAGGTAAGGATACCGAGAATGGTTGAAATATAGGAAATGTCAGAGTATGGGTGATAGGCAGGTAAGGATACCGAGAATGGTTGAAATATAGGAAATGTCAGAGGATGGGTGATAGGCAGGTAAGGATACCGAGAATGGTTAAATATAGGAAATGTCAGAGGGTGTGTGGTAGACGGGTTAGGATACTGAGAATGAGGCTTGGGTAGATGAGAGTTTTCTGAGAATAATTGGGTGTTAGTTTGATAGGAGTTGTCTATTGACCCTATATTTAAACACCTGAAGATTGTAGCTGTCGGGAAAGCAAACATGTGCAAGGGAATTGCACAGGTGGGAAGCGTGAGAAAAGAAGCTGTTGGAGTAGAATTTACGGTTACATCTTATCTTTTTAAATGTAAAAGGGTGGGACCTAGTTACCAATCTAGTATCTCGTGTAAATTCGTGCTTAGGCGGCACCAGTGATCTAAGTTCATCGGAGCAGAAGCCATGAAAGTACTTGTAGACGAGGCACTGGGAAGCCACATCACGCCGGTGAGAGAGTGGTTGCAGCCGGTCTGCCAAGTCAGTATCAACCACGTTACAGATTCTCCTTTGTATTTTGTCAAGAAGCCCAAGGAGAGTAGCAGGGGCACTCAACCAGATATGGCAGCAGTATTCAATACATGGGCGGATGGTAGATTTGTATATGTGCAGGATAGTTTCAGGTGGGAAAAATTTCCGGGCCCTGCACAGAGAGCCGACTTTCATAGCTGCAGATTTGGCAATGGATTCGATATAGTCATTCCATTTGAGGTCCACCGAAAGTGTAAGGCCAAGGAGGCGTAGTATTTTACTCTCTGGGAAGCAAGCCTGTTCCATGCTAATGGGAGGTAGATGCGATTGTCTATGGTGGTTAAATGATAAACAGCTTCGTTTTAGCAGCATTGAAATTTACTAGCCATTTCCTACCCCAGGCCATTACAATTTTCAAGCACGGCAGCGAGGTTCGCTTTGTCGCCGACACCGGGTTTTTGATCGAGGCGAGAGTAGATTGTGGTGTCATCGGCGTACACGCCTACTCCTCAGGATCTAATGGCGTCGGGGAGATCATTAATGTACATCAGAAAGAGCGTGGGACCTAGGATAGAACCTTGAGGGACGCCCGCGTTCGTATGGTAGTTTCGAGAGGCATGCCCATTTAATACTAGCCTGGCGAACGCTTTGGAGATATCCAAGGCAACGTTTCGGGCTTCGCCATTCTTGTCAAGTGCCCGGTATATGTACTCGGTAATGGTCGTTAGCATATCAGCAGTAGACCTGGTGAAGCGAAACGCATACTGTTTGTCAGAGAGAAGCCTGTGGGCCGTGAGATGCTGAATAACCTCGGCGTTGATAATGGCTTCGACAACTCTGCCGAAGATCGGAAGGAGACTAATAGGACGGTAATTGTCGGGGTCTGAGGGTTCGCCAGAATTCTTAAATATAGGAACTACACAGGAGGACTTCCAACAGGCAGGAAAACAGGAAGCAGATAGGCAGAGTTTAGAGAGTTTAGAGAGGACAGAGGAGAGTTCTGGGGCACATTTCTTCAGTAATATGATTGGGATTCCGTCCCCGCCGCTCGCTTTGTGTGGGTCAAGTTGTGCAATTATCTTGGAGACCAGCGAGGGTGCAATTGGACGTTATTTAGTTGAGCCTTAGTTCTGGGTGGAAAGTCGGGTGTGGGTATTCCTAACGAGTCCAGTGTCGAATTTGTGGAGAATCTATGGGCAAAGCATTCAGCCTTGTCCGATGGGGAGGTGAGAACTTCAAATTCATTGATTAGTGGGGATATTGAAGTTTTGCTCTTGGTGAGCACGCTTTTGCAGAGTCGCCAGTAATCTTTGGAGCCAAATTTAGAGGATGCTATGCGTTGCCTCATTCTTGTAGCAAACGCCCTCTTAGCTTCTTTCAGTACTTTGTTACACTTATTCCGTGCTGAGGCGAAAAGGCGCCTGTTTTGGTTCGACGAGCAGCTTCGATAGAGCCGGAAGAAATGGTTCCGGTGGGCAATGGCGGCCGAGCAAGCGGGTGAGAACCAGGGGTATGAATTTGATTTTAACTGGAATTTCCTTGCCGGGATAAAAGCATCGATGCCAGCCTTAACCCAAGAGGAGACATCGGACGCACAGTCTTCGATAGGAAGATCGAAGACGTTGTAAATCTTCTTCTTCTTCTTCTTCTTCTTTTTCTATGTGCCCTGTCCCTTCAGGACGTAGGCGATTATGGTTCTCCACGTCTTCCTATCCCTTGTGGCTCTTAGTATGTTTGCTCCTGTTACTTCTGACAAACCCCGTTCCGTCATCCACCTGATCAGGCCCTGAAAATATGTTATCCGGTGCCTTCCTCTGTCTTTCTTTCCTTCTATCTGGCCAGTCAGTATCAGGTTCTTCAGGCTCTTCTTCCTCATTGCGTGTCTCAGCAACTTCAGTTGTCTCTTCCTGATGCTCAGTATTAATTTCCTTTGTGTTGCCATTCTTTCCAACACCTCATCGTTGCTTGCATGCTCAGTCCACGATATCCGCAGCATCCTTCTGTAGAACCACATTTCCGCTGCTTCCAGTTTTGTCCTCATTTTCGATGATATTGTCCAGCATTCACTGCCGTATTGAATAACCGACATCACAGCAATCCAGCACTCTTTTCTGTGTTTCTAGTGAATTTTTCCTGTGTGTTAGTACTTTACTCAGCTTCAGGAACGCGTCCTTTGCCATGCCAATTCGCCTTCGGATCTCTGTGTCGCACTTGCCATCTCCTGTTAGAACACTTCCCAGGTATTTAAATTTTTGTATTTGCCTGATTCTGGTATCCACCACCTGTATTTGGCATTTTGGGTTGCACCTTTTTCTGATGACCATACATTCAGTTTTCTTAAAGTTTATTTGTAGTCCTTTTTTGACACTCTCCACCGCTACCTACTATAGGGGTTTTTGTAGTTTCTTTTCCGTGTCTGCAATCAGCTCTGTATCATCTGCATACCATGTTGTTCAAGTTGTGGCCTCCAATAACAAATCCTGGCGTGTCATCTAGGGTCCTCAAAATATTCTCGCTGTACAGGTTGAACAAATCCGGTGAAAAGACACATCCTTGTCTTACGCCTCATCAATGTTCTTAAAAATCAAAAGTGTATAAGCGACTGGGATTATAACAATCAGTATATTCCTCTCAGCAAAATAAATCCCATTGCTCAAAAATTCATTGAATAAAATCTACAATCGTTCATTATCGTAGAAACACAATCCTGCACATTTAAAAATCTACCATCCGCCCGTGCATTGAATACTTCTGCCATATCTGGTCGGGGTCTATCCACCTGAGTGTCCTTGACAAAATCTAACGGAGAATCTGTAATGTGATAGATCCCGACTTGGCAGCTCGGATACAATCACTTTCTCACCGGCGCAATGTGGCTTCTCTGTGTCTCTTCTGCAAATACTTTCACAGCTTCTGCTCCGATGAACTTAGCTCACTGGTGTCCATTATATATAAATTTACTCGAGCCAATAAAATTTAAATTCAAATTCTAATCAAGCAGCTTCTTTTCACGCACTTCCAGCCTGTGGAATTCCCTTCCATTTCCTTGCTTTCCGACAGCTATATTCTCCAAGAATTTAAATGTAAAGTCAATAATCATCTCCTATTTCACTAAGTTGCATCCTCTCTCTCATGCTCCTTTCTCCGCCCACTCCACTCTCATCAGTATTCTCATCCATCAATAACCCACTTCCTGACACCCCCTACAACCTGTCACTCTTTCTCATAAATTTTTCCTATGTAACTCCCTGCAAAACAGTGGCAGTAAAATGCCTTGCTTTGGGGCGATATGATTATAAAAAAAGATCTATCTATCTATCTATCTATCTATCTATCTATCTATCTATTTAAAGTCAATAGCCATCGCCTATCTCACTAATCTGCATCCTTTCTCTGATGCAATTTTCTCCGTCCACTCCACTCTCATCAGTATTCTCATCTTTCTTTTACCCACTTCCTGACACCCCCCTATAACCTGTCATTCTTTCTCATAACTGCCCTCCTATGTAACCCCCTGCAAAACAGTGATAGTAAAATGCCTTGCATGGGGCGATATGATTATTAAAAAAAATTCCATACTATTATCATGTGGGTATAAAGTGGGTGTTCAGTTCTACATTACAATTAATAAATAAACTGATCCCTCACTTTATGTTTACAGATATTCTTCTCTTACCCACTTCCTGAAACCTCTTATAACCTGTCAGTCTTTCTCATAACTTTCCTCCTATGTAAACCCCTGCAAACAGTGGCAGTAAAATGTCTTGCTTGGGGCGATATGACTACAAAAAACAATCAGAATTGACTTAAAATTTGCGTTCTATATAAAAAAGGAATGGAACTCTTTCGACGAATGAATTGTGATGATATTAATTAATATGACAAAATTCCTGCAAACGTTTACTCTGTTCAGCCTAATAAATCAAAAGGCAAAACAGATTCTCTTACGTTAAACTAAACAGCAAAGTTCAAATCTCAAAATATGCTTATTTCTCAGCTTAGCATACGTAAGCAAAAGACATTGATATATCTGACTGTGATATGCCTTTTAAGATATGTTCCTCCACGACTACCTTTCTAATGTTGCTCTCAGAAATACATGTTCTTTAACGTGATTTCTTTGTCTCTGATGCAGTTATTTTTCAAACGCGAATGCGTCCTGTCGGTATGAAATTCTTCTAGCATTCTTTATGTTTCCTAAAAATACTTCATTTTTTTTCTGATTGTCAAGAACAGTTTCTTTGCAGTTTTTATTCCTTTTAAAATATCCCCCTTTTGCACAATGTTATATCTGTGATATTCACAAAATATCATATGATATATAATATGATATGATATATTATGATATGATATATAATATGATATGATATAATATGATATGATATAATATGATATGATTATAATATGATATGATTATAATATGATATGATATAATATGATATGATATAATATGATATGATATAATATGATATGATTATAATATGATATGATATAATATGATATGATATAATATGATATGATTATAATATGATATGATTATAATATGATATGATATAATATGATATGATATATAATATGATATGATATAATATGATATGATATAATATGATATGATATATAATATGATATGATTATAATATGATATGATTATAATATGATATGATATAATATGATATGATATAATATGATATGATATAATATGATATGATTATAATATGATATGATATAATATGATATGATATAATATGATATGATTATAATATGATATGATATAATATGATATGATTATAATATGATATGATATAATATGATATGATATAATATGATATGATTATAATATGATATGATATAATATGATATGATATAATATGATATGATATAATATGATATGATTATAATATGATATGATATAATATGATATGATTATAATATGATATGATATAATATGATATGATTATAATATGATATGATATAATATGATATGATATAATATGATATGATATATAATATGATATGATATAATATGATATGATATAATATGATATGATATATAATATGATATGATATAATATGATATGATATGATTATAATATGATATTCACAAAATTCTTCAGCAGAACCACATTACTGCAATTACAATTTTTTTTATATTTTAATACATTGCACACTTTCGGAATTTCATTTTTTATTCCTATTTACCTTTAGATCACTGTTCATTTCCTTCTCTTCTGTTACTTTTCTAATGCAGGTTTATAATAGAACAATTGTATTGCACTGAATTTACAAGTTAGGATTTGACTTGCCAATAATCAGAGAATTTTTTTTTTTAATTATTTGCCGGTTTTTGAGGAAACAAGTTTAAACATTAGGTTTAGGTTCACATTTCATTCCGGTGATCAATGACGTCTTAGAGCACAGCCTTGTAAAATTTATATTTTTCTGAAGCTTTGCAAATTATATTTGGACTAGTACATGGCACAAACACATTAATATTAAATATTTGTGCCATCAAATAAGACCTTTATTTACTTCAAAAGGAAATTCTACAATTTAGCTATATTATGATGTAATATGTTATAGTGTGCAATAATTTTAGTGGGATTTTCAATAAACTATGAAAATTTAGAACATTTTGCTTTTATTGTTTAATTATGATACAACAAATTGTCTAACAAATATTATTCATTAAATATTTTGTGTAATCTTTCACATTCTTCACAGTTTTTACTTCACAAATACAGTAAAAAAAATTGCATATTGCTTATAGTGATTCATAATCAGAATTATGGTTTGACTACTTTTCCATTTAATTTATTTAATGCAAAATATTTGAAGTTTATTTGAATTCATTCTTGAAAACATGTTTACGTCAGTTTTTAAGATGCCTACGAAAATTAGTTAAGTTCATAAATTTTTCAGACGTTCTTTAAAACTAAATGCCCAAACAATAGTAAAATGGAACCTATTTTCAGATGGCTGGTATTAATTTTAAGCGATTTTCAAGATAAGAAGAGATTTCTCTAAAATTGCAGAATACAATTATTTTTGTCGGGTAAATTAGCGGAAATTTTAACAAGTGTAAAATACAGATGCAGAGTACAACGAATGCAAAATAATTTTTGTTGGCAGAAGTAAGTGAATTTATTAAAACTAATTAGTCAAAATATTTGTCAGTGGGTTTTGACGATATGTGACCCTAGGTCAAAATACGGCCTTGAGAATTTCTTGTGTACTGATTACCTGTACACTTGATAAGAGCAGACAGACAATAACAGGGAGTGGGTTTTTCTCCCCTTCCTTTGGAATTTGAAATGTTAAATGATATTACTTACATGTAGAGATAGTAAGTCATATATATAGGGATAGTGAAATAGAAACTCCATACCTAACTTTACCACCCCTGTCTGAGTGATTGTTTAATAAAACCAGAATGTGACTACGCCCTCGTGTAGCTAGTCGTCTATTACAACGGTGCTCTTCCTCACCCACACGGTGAACGTTTAAATCTTGATTTATTATCTATTAGGCTTATTTTCTTCTCTTCTCATAGAACAATTAATCTGCAGAATTAATAATACAACTAATAAGGATTTCTTTCGCTCCGTCGTAGTAAACTAGGGTTACATTTTTCCACATGCAAAAATAATATTATAAGAGTACAAGTCAAAATTAGTTCAGTACGGGCCCCGTGTTTGGAATGATCAGGTAGAAAGAAATTTAGTTGGGGCCTGAGAGATATTCTTAAAGACGGTTAGTCCAAATTCAACCCTGGAAAATGAATAACCCATCATCCTGTG
This sequence comes from Ascarosepion bandense, assembly GCA_037127315.1. NCBI lineage: Eukaryota > Metazoa > Mollusca > Cephalopoda > Sepiida > Sepiidae > Ascarosepion > Ascarosepion bandense. The sequence continues at coordinate 1,441,550 of JBBBDQ010002446.1, read as the reverse complement.
GGAATATAGAACACGAATATTATTGTAATACTGAAATACCAGCCAACTGATACTTCATTTTCGTCACTTGATTTTGATTTGCTTGTAACCTTGTATTTATTTGACATATACAAATCATTATATAAATCTACACCACGTTGTTGCAGTATTAAATCGGATTTTCATTATATACCAGTCTCTCAGGTGTCTGGTCCAACCACGTCAAGGGACAACAAGCTAATCCGAGATCAACAACACAACTTAAGCGGAATCAACCAAAGGTCAGGACGGTTGGCTGGACTTAGCCAGGTGTCGTGTTATCAAAAGCTATGAAATAATTTTTGGTAGCAGTACTTAAAACATGAACCCTAGAGTTCAAACTAAGTGCAATGTTGATTTTCTGAAATCACTGACTGCACTACTCAGAGAGTTGCATATCTGCGCCAGATTGATTATAATTTAACCGGAATATAACATGTGATTTTTTGTTCTCTTTGATTTTGTACCGCCAATGGATTCGAAAAGTTTATCTTCTGACCGTGACTCAGTTACATTTATTTTCACATTATTGCCTTTAAAAAATATTAAAAAACATGATCCCACTAACTCTCAACTAAAGTTCATATAAAAAGACTGACAATTTCTTTAGACCTGGTAGAAATTTTTTTTGATTTAAACAATATCTCAAAATGGGAGATGTATATTGCTTGCAGCGAATATCACACAACCATCCTGAACTTTAACTCCCGCTTGATACAAAGAGGAATTCAAGGGGGTAAAAGTGTTATTTATCTAACCATGGAATATCTTTTTCATATCCACGTCAATCTATTTATCTCAGTTTGTTCAAATCTACCTATCTATCTGTTAATCCAAGTTCATTATCTCTATCTAGTAAACTATATATCTAACTCTCTGTGTCAGTTTGTTCAATATAATGTATCTATCTATATATATGTATCTCAATCTGTTTGTTCAAATCTATCTGTCTATTGCAGTTTCTTCAAATCTATCTATCTATCTATCTATCTATCTATCTATCTATCTATCTATCTATCTATCTATCTTCTCTGTTTGTTTTTCTTTCTGTGTCTATCTATCTCAGTCTGTTTTTATCTATCTATCTATCTATCTATCTATCTATCTATCTATCTCTGTTTGTTTTTCTTTCTGTGTTCTATCTATCTCAGTCTGTTTTTATCTATCTATCTATCTATCTATCTATCTATCTATCTATCTATCTATCTATCTATCTCAACCTGTTCATATCTATCTATCTATCTATCTATCTATCTATCTATCTATCTATCTATCTATCTATCTCAGTCTGTTCATATCTATCTATCTATCTATCTATCTATCTATCTATCTCAGTTTGTTCAAATCTACATATCTGTTAATCCAATTTTTTTCATTATCTCTATCTAGCAAACTATATATCTAACTCTCTGTGTCAGTTTGTTCAATATAATGTATCTATCTATATATATATCTCAATCTGTTTGTTCAAATCTATCTATCTATCTATCTATTTATCTATCTATCTATCTATCTATCTATCTATCTCTGTTTGTTTTTTCTTTTTGTGTCTATCTATCTCAGTCTGTTTTTATCTATCTATCTATCTATCTATCTATCTATCTATCTATCTATCTATCTATCTATCTATGTATCTATCTCAACCTGTTCATATCTATCTATCTATCTATCTATCTATCTATCTATCTATCTATCTATCTATCTATCTATCTATCTCAGTCTCTTCATATCTATCTATCTATCTATCTATCTATCTATCTATCTATCTATCTATCTATCTATCTGTTCTACCGCGAGATCAATATTGTAATGTGAGAAATAAACTCGAATTAAAAGAGCCAACTGAGAGTAATATCTCTTGCAAAACTCATAAAACGACCAACGCAATTTTCTTCTTCGGCGAAAATTAGACGAGTCTCCATCGTTGCATGCAACGATTTAAAAAAATGTCTTTTTTTTTACTCACCAAAATTTCCATCTGCTGTTTAAATTCCATAGAATATTATTACTTTCGATTAAGTTTTAGCATATAGAATGTTTATTTGCGAGAATTATATATGCGCCAATGTCTTCCAGGATTCATCAAATAAATTTGATCAAAATTATGGCTTCGAAAAGCGAGTAGATACCAGACTTGTATACAAGAGTAAAAGATAATTGATTTCAAAAACATACATGCAGAAAGAATTCCTGAAGTTAAATAAACTCGCAAGTAGCAATTGCATATATATATATATATATATATATATATATATATATATATATATATATATATATATATCAGTTAGATTGGTGTGAGTTTGTGACTCTGGGTTTCACGCTTTTGCGATCGTCAGACAAACTGAATAATTGTTTAACAATGTGGATATATGTAGGGCTGCGTATATTGGTGTTTTTTGGAAGTGGGAGGAAAATTGGGAGGAAATTTGTCCTCTTGACGTCTGTCATACAAACGTATACATACATACACACTTGTACACACATTGACGTACGCAGACACACACACGCTTGATGATAACAATTGTAGTAGTAAGTAGTTATTGTAAAGCGGTAGTAATGATTAATAATGATTAGTAATGATTAGTAATGATTAGTAATGGTGGTGGAATGATAATAACAATAAATGCAATTATCATGATTGCAGTTTGAACAATTATGGTATCAGCAGTTTTTTTTAACCATTTGGTATAAATTATGATAATAGGTATTTATTTTCGTGTCTACATTTGGAAATTATTTCTGATCTAATGTTTAGTAAGTTCTTTTGTGGGACATGAGATACAATTGTTACTTTTCACGTACGCAAAGTAGGCAATTTTTGTAATGTTGTAGGCAGGTGCTTTTCTCAATATTTTTCAGTTTATTGTTGGTGAAATATTTCTGTCTTTTAGACGCCATACGTATGTGGATAGTGTAGTGCTGTACATATATATGTATACATATATACACAAATATATATATATATATATATATATTTATATTTATATACATATAAATTTCACACACACACACACACACACACACATATATATATATTAGTATTAGTAAGAACTAATAGAACAAAGTTCTACAGTTCGTAGCGTTTCATTTTTAACAGTGCTCGATACGTAGCAGAGCAATCTTCGTAGTAATATTCTTGTTATTTATAATAAACACATTTTGTCGCTACACAAAAGCTGTCGTGTTTCAGTGTCGTGTTTTTGTTTTTAACTAAATCTTTTCCTTTTTATTCATTTATTCTATTTTATTTTTTTCATTTTTAGGTTTAAAACTTTTGAAAGGAAACTGTAGAAAAAGAAAGATAATTTGGTTTAATCCCCCTTATTGTAAACTAACATCAATATTGGTAAATATTTTCTCAAGTTAATAGACAAAAATTTTAATAACAGTAACCCTCTACGGAAGATTTTTAATAGGTACACCATTAAAATTAGTTATTCTTGCACCCCGAATATGGACAGCCTTATTAGTTCCCATAATAGGAGTATTCTGGTAAAATTGTGCAATGCTGAATCTAGGTCCGGAATTCTAAACGAATGCAACTGTAATTCTGTGGACGCCTCCCCAGTGGAGGGAAAATGCAAATCCAGCCAGGTGATTTATGAAGCCCGCATTTCTCCATCTAACAAAGAAAAAAAAAAAAGACTTCCGGACCTATATCGGTATGTCCGCCGGTCCTTTCAAACAAAGACTATATAACCACAGGTACTCCTTTTCGAACCCCGGTCAGAGGTACCAGACAGCCCTTTCGCGGGCATTCTGGAAAATGAAAGAGGAAGAGCTGGATCCTGAAATTAGCTGGAAACTGATAGGTTCAGCCCGTATTCCGAGGAATTTTCGTGATAGGTGCTGTCTATGTTTACTGGGAAAAAATTCAATATTAAAATACCCCCACCAACACCGGCTACTGAATCTTAGGAGGGAATTCATCAGTAAGTGCCGCCACAAGGCAAATTTTTTGAATAGTTAAATTTAGAATTTAAATCCTCGTTGACTAGATGTTAGAATATAAATTAAAAGGAGTCAATTTAAGTTTTAATCTTAATTTTACCCTAACGTTAATCTTAAAAAGTATTTTAACCCCCCCCCCCCATCTTCCTATCCCAAGCTCCTTTAATTGCCTATCTTCAGAAAAGATGGATTCTTTTACTAAACCCCTATTTCCTTGGTTAACACATATATATATATATTTTTTTTCTCTAATATTTTTTCTCTAATAGTTTTTAAACTGATAACTTCCTGTAATTGGCATTTAGCTCGCTTCTACCTAAAAGGTTTAATCAAATAAACTTAAATAATTTTTTTTAAAATCTTATGTTGAAACTCATTCATTTTCGCCTAAATACACCTCTTCAAGCAGCCCAAAATCTTAACTTTAAAAAGTAATTTAACTCATTTAGTTGTCTATCTTTATAAAATATGAACTCCTATTCCTCCCCTTCCTAAATATACCATATCAACACCCTGTAACCCCGCGACTACCAGCTCTGTCCTTTTCCACTTTGTGACCGTTGTTAACCTAAAACCCCTCCATACTCTAACCCAGGGCCTTCGCCATTTGTAAAAACAATGTCGCTGAGGTGACGTAGAGTCTCTATTAGAAATGTACATCCGACACCTTTGAATTTTGAAAGTTTTCTCTAATTTATATATATATATATATTCTCAGATATAATCTGTAAGGATGACAATACGAATAAAAGAATGAGACAAAAATTATTTTGCCTACGTGTTTCGTCCACTGACTGATTTTATCAAGGCGAAAACGAAAGTAATTTATCTAAAACAAATATCTATAAATAAATAAATACAAAATTTCATTGCTTAATAGAAAATTATAACCTGCTGAAAAATATTAAATATTTAATTACGCCATTTTGTATGCTTGAAATGTATTTTTCATATTTTTTATACCTAGTTTTGTAGAACTAAAATCAGAGGTTATTAGTAAATAATTTACTAATTTACTAAAAACTATTTACTAATAGACTCCAATTTTAGTTCTTCACATTCATGCAGAAAGAAAGAAAAATACTGGATTTTAAAATTAAATACACACAGGTTAGGGTTAAATAGGGACTTAGGTGTTTTGAATCTTTATAAATATTTCAATAGCTAAACATTTTTTAGATACACTTAAAAAAATCTTTCTCTAAAACAAAATTTATAAGTGTCATTAAAGATCGGTTTACGTTTACAAATATTTTTTAAAAATCTGTCACTTTCTGCGTCACGTGATGTAAAAATCTCTCCACGAACGCTCTCGCGAAATACGTTTCTAATTTAAATTTTAAAACCATTTGTTTCTGATGAAGGACCGAGGACTGTCTGAAATATCAAATATAATAATAGAAATAAATAATTACTGTCAGAGAAATACATTTTTAAACTTCCAACTTTTTAGTAGTTTTTCCTATATATATATATATATATAGATTGCTAGATATAGTTTTGTACGCAAACTCTCTATATGTCAGTCAATTAGGTGACATATATGATACACGCTTGGGCGATTATGTTTTGAAAGAGACATGACTGACTGGGTAGAATATTTTCCTGCAATAAGTGTCCATTACTCCGGTATATGGGTTGCCAGCCAAGACTGCATAACCCAATCTATCCTACTAGTTAATCCATAGCTGCAGAGAGAAGCGATGGATTAATACCTTTCCCAATAGCACTTGCGTGTATGTGAATACACCGAATTCAACACGGGATTCGAACGCAGCTCTCAGATTTCTTGTTACGAGCTGATATTCATTGCACCACAACACACATCTTATATACGTAGATAGTCTAAATATGTATATGCGTTTGTGGGTATGTTTTTTTAAAAATTTGGCTAAGTAGTTACCTTTCCCCCTACCTACAAATACTAACCCAATGGTCAAGCTACATACATCCCAGTAACATAGAAGAAATTACAACTAAGATTCCGCTAGCTTAACCCTATAAAAGCCATCATCCCATAATTCCTTCCTTTACTAGACCAAGCTTCATTCTTTGTTTAAATTGGGTTGACAATGCATGTCTTAAAATGACATGTTGAAAATGGCTATTTCCCCTCTAAATTTTATCTGAATTTATATATATATATATATATATATATATATATATTGCTCATTCAGTAGAATGAATTAGAGCACTCTGGCTATTGGGCGCGTATAATGATAATATACACACTAAAAAGTCTACCTTCTTCTACCGAACGCCCATAGCCCAGAGGTAGAATCGCCGATTGACGCCAATTCGGTCATGTTTCAATCCTAGATTAAAAATCATTCGGAGTCTAACCGTACTGATGAGCTGTGAAACAGCGAAACAGATCTGTCTGCGGATGACTATATATATATATATATATATATATATATATATATATATATATATATATGCGAGTGTATTTAGACAACACTCCATTAATATGTACACGTTTTACAAGACCATAATTAATTCAGCAGAAAATGCTGTTTCTTGTTTATGGTCAAAAATTAGATGTTCATATTTAATTTTCTTTTCCAAATAACTATTAATTATGAAACTCATAAACTCAATTTAGTAATGTAAACAGCGATATTCTGAGCACTTAAAATGTATAAAATGATTCCATTTTTCTATGAGACGTTTAAATTTTAAATAGCGGACAGCTTCAATATTTAAATTTCGTTATTATGGCGTCCATGCGTTGTGATCAGGCCACTGACTAAACTAAAAGAGTGTGTGTTCTTTCTTTTTGCAGAACGTATTTTCTAAATTTCATTTTCTAAATTTCATTTTCTAAATTTCATTTTCTAAATTTCATTTTCTAAATTTCAGTTTTTTGCTCAGGTAGATCGTATTCATATTTCAATTGTATATTTTAGCATTACAGATTTAAATTAATTAAATATCAAATATATATTATATGAAATTATTTCATGAGAATAGATAAGACCACAAATTGATGTAATAGATATGTAATGAATATGCATACACCTTGGTTACCCCGCACAGTAATCTGATTGGCCGGAGTCAGCCATAAATACAGACAAAAGCAAGGACGCATAGAGGTCTACGTCTACAGGTCTACCGCTAGAGTTCTACTGGTCTACGACTATTGGTCTACGTCTATTGACTACGCCTACGTCTCAGGATAATGCATACGACGAATACCGTCCATTATGTCTACGTGTTAGATTGTCCTATCCGGTTACATTTGCCTAAAACGCATAGCTATCTTGAATGATATATATACCCTTTTCCGGGTCATATCAGTTGGATTAGTTGGTGTAATCATTATTTATTCATTACATCACAAACCCTTTTTTAAATTATCAGATTATAAGTGTAGTTTGTGATCCTTGCCAAAAAATATCAGTAGCTACAATCGAAACAGGTAATATTTTTCTAAGATAATCTGATCTGTGGTAGAATCAATTTGCTCTCTGTCCACCCTATAATAACAGTAAAAATTCCACTCGGTGTCACATCAGAATATTAAAAGTGCTAGCAGCCTCATACAGTTAACCTAGACGGTATCCCCATAGCCACTAAGTCCAAAATCTAGCCTCAATGAAAATCAGTGGTGGTGACAACATAAACAAAATTCAACACACAGTTGAATTTAGGATAAACAAAAAACACAAATATAGTTATTAGACGTGTTTACTTAAACGGACGACAATCGATTTTGAAAGAAAACTCCTCCATTACTTCACGAGAAGCTCGTAAGTTTGAATAATACTCCCGAGAAACCACATGCACTCCAAGGCCGACATTAATTCCAGCAGTAAACAAATGATAATAATACGCATGAAAAATGTATTTTAGGTTATTTTTCTTCTATGTGACAGTGACTCTCCACAGCTTCTCATCATTCGTAGCTCTTAGCAATATTAGTCTTTTTACAGTCCGGCGCATCTCTGTTCAGACATCCAGTTACACAATCTCGTTAGAATATAATTTATTATAATAAACTGATATTAAATTGTGCTCATCGTGAAGCCAATCCTCAAAATTAGATTGATAATTTCTGAGTGAATTTCTGGGAAGGGGATTCAACATTATTTAGATAATTTGCATACAGACTAATGTCCTCATCTTTGTTGTTATTAACACCTGATCGCATTCTGGTTGAATGTCTGGCTTGAGAAGTCATCATTATTTGCACTTTTTACATTCAGACTAAAGGTCCCCACCTATGTTGCAATTATCACTTAATTGCCTTTTACCTGAATTTCTGGGATAAGTAGTCATCATTTGTGTTATTTATTCAGACTATTGTCGGCAACATTTTTTTTTATTATCACATGACCACCTCTTGCTCCTAGTCATGAGCAGTGGAAGTAGAACAGTCTACCGCCGGAGACTCAATAAAATGTTCAGATCAGGTTACGTAAATTGATATACACTTGAGGAATACCGGAGAGCACAACGGTCGAAAAGAATTGATAAAATCAACAAAGATGAGGGTAACGATTATAAAATAGTGTATATAATAGATAGATAGATAGATAGATAGATAGATATGAACAGGCTGAGATAGATAGATAGATAGATAGATAGATAGATAGATAGATAGATATGAACAGGCTGAGATAGATAGATAGATAGATAGATAGATAGATAGATAGATAGATAGATAGATATGATATGAACAGGCTGAGATAGATAGATAGATAGATAGATAGATAGATAGATAGATAGATAGATCGATCGATAGATAGATAGACAGATAGATATGAACAGGCTGAGATAGATAGATAGACACATATGTACAGGCTGAGATCGAGATAATTATATATAATTAGACAAATATGTCCTGTTGTATAAGTATCATTACTTGCAATATGGATGTGCTTTGTGGTGCAGTGGATATCGGCTTGGAACGAGAAATCTGGGTGCCGAGTTCGGATTCCAGTTGAATTCACTGCATTCAGTTACGCGCGAATAACCTTGGGAAAGCTATTAATCCGTCTTTTCCTTCCAGTTATGAGTTTAAATAACAGGACAGATTGGGTTCTATAGCCTTGGCTGGCAACCAGTCAACCGCAGAAAGCAATGGCAACCTACTGCGGGATAATTTTCTGCCCAGTAAATCATGTCACTTTCGAGACATGATCGCCTAAGCGTGTTTCGTGTATGGCAGTTAACTGACTGACTTGCAATATTGAAACTCAATTTCAATCCAGTAAAGATTCAATATCTAAACACTTTTGCATATAGAATATCTAGTCACCTTACAAACATAAGCTCTGTTTAAAAACGTTTACTGAGACATTAGGTTTATAAGTCTTAGAAATTCATGTCAAAGACATCTGTCTCAGTGAATTTAGGTGTTGGTTACTTTCCCTGTCTTGACCCAACGAGTTGTGAGTTCAATACCAGAATATTGCTGTGTTGTACAGATAACTTACAGAGTTTTGTTAAAAGGAAATAACTCTATGGCTGCCGGAAGTGTCATCGCACACGGAATGAGAATGTTGTACCCCTGTGAATAAAGGGTTTGGTTCGACGTTTTTAGCACCTGAGGAAGGCTGGAACGTACAGTGATCAAAAAGTAAACATGGCAATAAAGATGATGGCAGCAGCGCAAACAATGTAAATACTACCTCTTCTCTGAAGTATAGAGAGATGTTAGGAAGTCTTCTCTTTTTCTCCTGATCAAGTTATGTGATTTTAGAAGCATTAGAAAGCAATACTATTCCGAATACTTAGAAAAATAATGTTAGTAAAAAAAGTCAGTAGAACATACTTTTCATTTTGCTTTTATAAAGTTTTTCCTTATATAACGTCTTTTGCTTTAATAAATTCTATGATTTTATAAGGTCTTTTGTTTTTATGAGGTCTTTTACTTTTACAAGGTCTTTGATTTTATAAGAGTGTTGATTTAATAAGCAGTCTTGTTTTAATAAGGTTTTCGATTTTATGAGGCGTTTTTATAAGGTCTTTGCATGTATAAGATCTTTTGCTTTTATAAGGTCTTTGATTTTTAAGTTTTTTTTTTTACTTTTTTAAGGTCTTTGCTTTTCTATCAAATGCCCTCATCGTTATTCCTTAGTCCAACCATTTTTCAAACAGGAGATTTATCTGTGGTTTCTTTGACAACATTTTGTTCAGTCTCATCGTGAGCATTTCAAAGTTGCATCTAACATGTTAGCAGGTGATAAAAAGTTCAGAGTGACTTAAAAAAAAGCTTACAGCAATTTGCATATAATAAAAATCACAAAAAAATGGTTAAATCCACCAGTTCAATGTCTTATACCGTAACAATCCAAATAATTTACTTCGTATGAAAAGATTCTATTCGCATATGCACAATGACATAATTAAATATCTAACATTTTTCAGTTGATTTAATGAATATTTATGAACTTTTAAAAATTTTTTAGTAACCAACAGCATTTTGTTTTTGTTAATAGATACTTTATTTCAAATAAATTTCAATTTTGCATCGACAAAATCAGTCTGTGAACAAAACATCGCCTAAAGCTAAATACAGTTTTCCTCTTGGGACACTTTTATCCTGATTAAGTTGTGTGATTTTAGAAGAATTAGAAAGTAATATTGTTCTGAATACTTAGTAAAATAACATTACCTAGATTATAAAAAGACAGCAGAACATACTTTTCATTTTGCTATTATAAGGTCTTTGCTTTTCTATCAAATGCCCTCATCGTTATTCCTTAGTCCAACCATTTTTCAAACAGGAGATTTATCTGTGGTTTCTTGACAACATTTTGGTCAGTCTTATCGTCAGCATTTCAAAGTTGCATCTAACATGTTAGCAGGTGATAAAAAGTTAAGTTATTTTTCAGTTGACCTAATAAATATTTAAGAGCATTTTTTTAAAAAATATTTTTCTAGTAAACAACATTTTGTTTTTGTTAATAAATACTTTATTTCAATTAAATTCATTCCGTTTTTTGCCTAAATATTAGGAAGTTTTCTTTTATATGCTTTTCAAAATATGAGCACATCATGGCTCTTCACAACTTCCTATATTTTTGTAGCTCTTCGCAATGTAGATATTATTATTCATCCTGTCCCATCTTCTTCTTTTCACTTACATAGGCTAGTTATGTAGGGCACTGACTGTTACCCACTGTCTTTCCTGCATTCCGAGAAGTGCTATATATCTTCCTCCATTTAGCCATTTCGACTACGGCTTTCTGCCATATAGTTATTTCCTTTTAACTGAACTCTGTAAGTTATATGTACACCAGAGCAATAGACTCACAACTCGTTGAGTCAAGACAGGGGAAGTAACCGACACCTACATCTACTGAGACAAGTGTCTTTCAATTTAATTTCTAAGACTTTTAAACCAAATATCTCATTAAACATTTTTTAAACAGAGCTTATGTTTGTAAGGAGACTCGATACTGTATATGCAAAATCTATATTAATTTGAAAGATGGTTTTAATATTTCATGTCAGTCAGTTAAGTACCATACTGGATACACACTTTGGGCGATCATGTCTCGAAAGAGACTTGACTTACTAGGCGGAAGATTATCCCGCAGTAGGTTGCCATTGATTTCTGCGGTAGACTGGATTCGAACCTGTGACTCCTACCCGCACAGGGGAAGACACCAATTGATCTGGCGCGTCTTAGACCTCTCGATCACGAATGACGATCAGTCTAAACGAAGTCAAATGAAGCCTATAACACAATTTCCGAATGGATAGGAGTCGCAGGTTCCAATCCTGCCGAATGACACACATTTTCGTCACAAAAAGTTATCGTAAATAATCATGTCGGTAGAAATAAATATATAATACTGTTTGATTATAAAGAGAATATCTACTTAAATACGAGTATCGATCCAAAATAATGTTCAAATAAATCATCGGTTGTTTATAACCAGTTTCGTTAATTTTCGTAATATATATATATATATATATATATATATATATATATATATATAGTCAGCTGCTGACAGATCTGATTCGCTGTATCAGAGCTCATCAGTACGGTTAGACTCCGATTGCTTTTTAACCCAGGATTGAAACCCGACCGAATTGGCGCCAGTCGGCGATTCTACCTCTGAGCTATGGGCGCTGTATGAAGCATATATAAGAGAATTATATATACCCACACAAACATATATATATATATATATATATATATGTGTGTGTGTGTGTGTGTGTGTGTGTGTGTGTGTGTGTGTGTGTGTGTGTCATACTGAGTATATGTTTGCGTATCCTGATATTTCTATCCGTTTGTCTGTCTCTCCTTGTTTCTGGTGCGAGGAAGGCTACCATTTTTTGTTTGTCCTCTGCAAAAGGCATGTACATCAACTTAATTAATCCATATTGTTCTACAAGAAATTACACAACCCATTGACCTGAAACTACTTACTTGGTTAAAGCATTCATAAAACAAAAGCCATGCCGAAGGCATACCGGCACACAATAACTCACTAATTCTCTCATACAGAGACACACACACACACGCATACATACATACATATATATTTTTTACTTATGCAGAGAAATTCCATTAATAGCTGTTTCATTAAAAGCAACGAGGATTTGGGGATTTTTGCTTCCATACGAGTAAACATCTGTCAGTGATACGAAATTAATTTTTCATGGAAGCATTTTGATTATTCTTATTGCCTTTTTCAAGATCGGAGGCATTAATAGTTAGTTATGAATATTTTATTCAAATATTTAAATATTTCCTAATTCAACATACCTATAGACAATCACATCTCTCAACATACTCATTTTCTTTATTAAATGTAAACTGCGATGACTTGAAGTGAAAGACCGTGGAGTGGTTTGTTTCCCATTGGCTTCTCAATAGATTTGAATTCAGAATTTCTTTGATAAACACTCAGCACAGTATACATTCTGTCTAACTATTTAACCCATATACCATTAAGCGATTGCTTTCACGGCTTATCAACACTTATTATCTAATTGTTATTTAAGTAGAAAAATATTTTTTGAATTGTAAGTATTACGCTTTTTCGTAAGTTAATTTTGCATTAAGTTATTTTTAGAATAGCAATTATTTTCTTCGATACAAGTCCAGCTATTTAACCCTTAACAGGGGCAACAAGATAGATTTTAAACATACGCACCGTAGTGGGGGCGGTATAAGGTGTCGTCAGTGATGTCTTTGCGTGGATCACTAGGGGGTTTCGGGTCTCTCAACATCATACCCACCTCACCGCGCCGACCCGTCCAGAGATGATCAGTTTATGGTCCTCTCTCCATGAACGTTTTCAGACACTGGAGAAATTTATAATGTTTAGCCCCTGTACGAATTCTTACAAACGCTTTCGATTGGCGACAGACAGAGCCAATTTACATCAAGTGGCGAACCGAACATGAACGCGTCCTAAAATATATTAAGCAATTTAATATTCCCCCCACCAAAAAAACCCCAAAAAACCCTTCTACTAAGAATCAATCACGATTCATTTAAAAATAAATAAATATCTACAAATATATATAATTTTAGGTCGATTCTAAAAAAAAAAAATAATATGTATATAAAGCAGATGAAACCCCCAAATTATATTTTCTAGGGAGGGAGATTTCTGAAAATTCCTGACTGAAGCTATAAATGATAGAGATAAGAAAACAACCAGTAAATTTGAAGAACAATATAAATAATAAAATAGATAAAAAAGAAATAACAAGGAATCATATTGATAAAAGATCATAAACCCGTTTCAGAAATAAACTCAAGTGTAGGCGATGAATTCTATTAAAACTGAATAAGGATTAATAATAAAATACTTTTAGAAAAATTATCTTCTTCTTCTTCTTCTTCTATGTGTCCTGTCCTTTCAGGATGTAGGCGATCATGGCTTTCCACATCTCCCTATCCCTGATGGCTCTTTGCACGCTTTCTCCTGTTATATCATGCAGCCCTCGTTCCGTCAAGGACCTGATCAGGTCCTTCAATTATGTTATCCGCTGCTTTCCCTTGTCTCTTTTTCTCCTCTATCTGGCCTGTTAGTATCAGGTTCTCTAAGCCCTCTTTTCTCAGTGCATGTCCCAGGTACTTCAGCTGTCTCTTCCTAATGCTCAGTATTAATTTCCTTTTTTTTCATCCTTTCCAAAACCTCATCATTGCTCACATGCTCGATCCATTATATCCTCAGCATCCTTCTGTAGAACCACAATTCGGCTGCTTCAAGTTTTTACTTCATCTTCGAAGCTATTGTTCAACATTTACTGCCATATTGAAGAACTAACATCACATAGCAATCTAGTACTCTCTTCTTTCTTGCTAAATTGTCCTGTTTCTTAATACTTTATGCAACTTCTGGAATGCTTCCTTCGCCACACCAATTCGCATTCGGATCTCTGTGTCGCACTTTCCGTCTTCTGTTAGAACACTCCCCAGGTATTTTTGTACCTGCTTGAAATTTTTGTACCTGCTTGAAACAGTCATGACTGACTAAGCAGTAGATTTTCCCGCAGTAAGTTGCCATTACTTTCTGCAGTAGACTGATTGCCAATCAAGACTATAGAAACCAAGCTATTCTGCTATTTAACCCATAGCTGGAGAGAGACGAGACGGATTAATACCTTTCCCAATGTTATTTGCACATACTCTCTGATTTCTCGTTCCGAGACGATATACACTGCACCACAATGCACATACCCTGATGTATATTAGGCGTTAACCAGTGGCAAAATAGCAATTAATTGTTTCGATATAATCAGGATACCATGGACCGAACACGTTAGCAACTATGAAGTGTTGGAGAAGATGCAAACGAGAAGATACATATAGTCAACATCAGGAAGAGATAGCTGAGTTTCCAAGGCCATGATATGAGGAAAGAGGGCGTAGAAATCCTAATACTCACAGGACGAATAGAAGGAAAGCGAGACAGGTAAAGCAGCACACGACATGTTTGGTAGGCTTGAGCAAATGGATATCAGACTGGGGTTTTGGGGAGATATCGAGAGGAAAAAATATTGAGAGTGACAAGAGACAGGGTCAGGTGGAATTCCATGATTACCTACGTCATGAAAGGACACTTCGCATAAAAAAGAAGTTACGAACATATAGTTTGTGATTTTCTAAACGCAGCCTAGGAGTGGCACAAAACTAAAAGTATGGAACACCCAGTGAGGATCGAACTCATTACTCAATTGCAATGATTCTAGCGTGGCAAGCCTTCTAACCGTTACATCTCATCGAGGTGCCCAAAGAAGGTGTAAATTCCTACAATTTGATACCAAATTATTCTACCCTTCCATTTTTAAAGTTTCTTTTAAATGAAGCTATCTAAAAAGAATCGTAATTTTAAGTCAAGAAGAGGAAACGATCATAATCCCTATGTCAGAAATCCCTATTGTTCCATAAAAATTGAGATCTAGATACTCACTCAGTACAATAAAAAGTAGCTACTAATTGTAAGTGAATAAAAAATAACTGTAATTTATCACTCATTCAGAGAATCCCGAGTGCTTTTTTCCCCGAAAAAACATGAATTCTCGTAGTTTAGCGGCTCGCGTTCAAGTTCAGTGTAAGTTAGTTACACTTTTTCTTTTTCGTTTGGTTTCTTTTCTAGATTACCAAGTGTAACACCCCAACTGTCCGTCCTAACAATTTCCTCCGGCGGCCGTTCTCCACGCTGTGATGTTTGCCGGGAGTTTGTTGAAAATGTCGGCCGAACAGCTGGGGGTACAAGATTGAACTATAAGGAACGAACTTCCACAACTTGGATGAGTTGAAAAGGATGCTTTATTCGTTTAGAGTTAGCCTTTTCGGTTGGGGAAGGCGAATGTGACACACAGCTCTAACTCTAATTAATGGAGATCAACAAATCCGAACTGAACGAAACAAGACGAACGGAGATTCTTCTTCACTTACACGCCTGGCGGAACTCCCCTTAACTGGACCCTCTCACTTAACTGACTTCTATTTATTTAAATGAATCCGGAAATCCGGAAATGCTTTAGACCACCGGTGACAAACATTGTCGACTGTAAGTCTGAAATTTCAGTTATTTTTTTTTATCTTAATAAAGCTTCCGCCGGAAAATTCTTAATGTGTGGTCAAGATACAGTAAAGGACAGCCTTTGACCGGGTCATTCGAAAACTTACCTGCTGAACTTTATCTCTTTATCACATTAAATCACTGAGTCAAATATTTAGCGGAAGAGTGGTAGGATTTAAAACAGTAATCGGATACTCTTCTTGTCTCTTCCACAATTTTCCTCATAAAAGAAAAAGCGTTTATTTATTTATTTTTTCCTCTTCTTTTTCACTTTTGTTAAATATGATTTTAAACTATTTTCTATTCTAATCTATTTTCTATTTTAATCTATTATAATAAAATACATATATGCCTAGTTATCGTGTCACACCAAGTACTTTTGAATAAAACAAAGTGTGACGAGAAGTTTTGTGCTTTCAATGTTGAACCAATATTAACAATTATCACACACTCCTTTTGGGGTATTCAAGTGTTTTTAAGAATCCTCGTGGTCCGTAAGAATCCTAATGTGGTCTGTAGGAATCCTCGTCGCCAAGTTGTTGTAACCTCGTCACCAAGTTGTTTTGGTTCTGTTGGGGCCAGAAATAAAAAAAACAAAAAGACTGAATAGTATTAAACAAACATATTACAAAGACAGTAGTACAAACATATACCAATGAACGATTAGCGTGACTGTTAGTCTGGTTGTGAGAGTTATTTGCGGGAATACATTCTGTTCTCACTCTCTGCTACTCTTGCACTCTATTCATTTTGTATAAAATACAAAATTATGGCACAAGGCTTAAAAGGGGAGGGGGAGAGGTTGGTTCTCGCTTAACTATCCTATACCTAGCTAAACACTATCACGACCCATTCACTCGTTACAATTTGCAGTCACCAAAAGAACCCATCCATCTCCTCGCAATCCTTCGTACACCACAATGCCAGAAACTAACAAGGGGCACCTAAAAATAGGGAGAATAACCCATGACAATAAAATGTATTTATGTACAATACAATACTCTGTACAATATAATATAAAATATTTAATGAAAAATGAAATGATGGGAGGGGAATGAACCCAAAAATAAACTAAAAATACAACAAATTTTTGAACTAAAATAATAATCAATGTTAGTAAGAACCGTCCATCCCAGAAAAAAAAAAGAGTGGCCGCTGTATTCCGCCCAAAGGCGAAATCAAGAAGCGCACTCGCTAAGGGCGTGGGGCGGGGGGTAAAAAATGAGCGGAATGGGACAATAAAAGGCTGAACCAGACGAGATAAAAGGAGGCCAAAACAAACTGGGGAGGTTGGGAATCTCGAATGGGATCATAACAAAAGAGAAAGCCGGGTACAGGCTAGGAACACATTCATTCACTTTCACTAGGTACACAAAAAGAAAGCTACCTTAACCAGGGGAGGGTTCCAGAGGAATCCACCCCGATGCAACCAGCAGATCTAAAAGAGAAAATCAAGACTAGCCCCGTTCAAGCGAACCAGACTTTCTACATATACCCACCTTTTGCTGAAGTCTGTCGAAGTCAAACGTTTCCAATCAGTTCTAATCTTTAGTTTGAGCTGATGCTCAAAATAGCAGATCAGATCCTGATGTGAAAGACGTTGACCTCGCAAGACTTCCTCCATTCGCGTCGTCCAAATCACCATTCGAGCCGTGGCTAGCAGCGACAGAAACACCATACGCTTCATCCCAGAAAACGGGGGCGACACATTGTCACAGGCGAATGTGCGATCAATGAGCACAAGCTCTCGCGGCGCGATACGAGCAGTCAACTCGCCGACCCGGTCCCATAGAGGGCGAATCCGCGAACAATGGTAGAAGGCGTGCGAAGCCGTTTCTTCCAAGCCAAGGTTGCAGCGTTCACAATCTGGCAAATCCGCCAGGCCCCATATGAAGGCCTTGTCATTGAGAGGCAAGTGATTCCCAGCTAATCGCCAGGTGAGCGAAAACTCAGAGTTGTTGAGATAATCACTCCCTGGCGCCCAAGACCAGAACGAGCGAATCTCGTCCTGCGACAAGCGCAGCACATCACGTAATGAATCCTTTGCGACGCCCTCCACTAACCCACGATAGAAGACTCTCCTAGGCTGTGAAAGGTCACTGGACCGTGGAATGGCCCGCAGGGCCGCCAGACATTCGAGGAGAAAACTCGATCGCTCTCGAGGCTTACGGCACCGCCTCGAGATGGGGGGAGTGATAGTAAGGCTAGGGAACATGTCCCTCACTATCCCCCTAAGCAATAAGTCTTCGGAAATCGCTCGCCTGAGAAAAACCAACCTTGACGCAACCTTATGGCCCATCAGGTATGGCATTCCCAGACCCCCATGACACGAACGTTGGTAACAGACACGTTTGTCGACATAGTGTTTGCGTCCTCTCCATAGAATGGAGAATAACAAACGACTCTGCTACTCTTACACTATTTCTACAAACCAGAACTGCCACTTAAATATAATTTGGACGAGTTCATGCGTCATATGGGTAATCTCCATAACAACGTTTTTATTTTTATTTATTTTATTTCACGTATTGTCATATTCCACTTTCTCGGGTATAAATTTTTCTTGCAAACACCTCGTTTAGACCTTAATAAAACGACGAATGCTGCAAATCTGGGATCGTGGACTATTGTCTCTGGATCAAGCTCACTGCTGCTGTAAATTCGGTGTTCACACGATGACGACGGGCGACGAAAATTAAACTGCATAAATTCAGACGGCCTTCATTACGACCGCAACGACGACGACTTCTCAAACAAAGTGGAACACTAGAGCCCCGATTAAACATTTCCAACCATAAATCCTTTTGTCGGGGACCACTCAACCCCACATTTTTACATAAATCAGTTTCACATGAACATTTAATAATTTTCTTATTTATCTTCTTTGTCCTTCATCATGATAATCAAAAACAAGAAATACATTCTGCAATAAACGCTTCTATTGAAAACAAAAGGCCGGACCCAATCTAAACTTATTTATAAATGGAATTTTTTCTGTGTCTGTGTGTGTCTGTGTGTGTATGTATCCGTTACCGAAATGTTATGACTCCGAAACGACTGAACCGATTTTCTTGAAAATTTACACAGCTGTACAATAAGCGTCTGCGAGTGTTCTTAGCTAGGTTTTGTGTTGAGGTACTTCCAATAAATATCGAAAATCGATAATCGAAAAAATTGGGTTATAGAAGGAGTGGTCCGATTTTAATGAAATTTGATACACTCATAGACAAAGACATAAGAAACGATATTCAGAAATTTCAAGGTTGCAGTTCTTACAAGAGTGCAGAACATCGATAATATATATATATATATATAAGGCAGGATGTTTGTGTGTGTGTCTGTTTATCTGTCTGCATGTCCTTTGTACAACTCCACAATTTTTATCCGATTCTCACCAAACTTCACACAAATATTCTCTAGGCTGAGTCTGAGCTCCAGGACCACGGATTAGTTTTAAAGCTTTCATTACACCCGAGCAACGCCGGGATATACTGCTAGTTGTAAATAAAATATAAAATACATTTTCTTTTCTCTTTTCATACAAACTCATCTTCGGTGACATAACATGGGTTGGAAGTTTCCTTGGTCGGCGTTGTCAGCATCCCCCATATCGGAAAGACCCCGATTTTGCTCAACCGTACCTTTCGACAGTTAAACTCAGACTATTAAAACCAAACTTAAAATTACTACTAAAATCTTTCTGTCAGCTTGATAATACTTGCGCACCAGTAACAGCTGTCTTCCTGTTCAAACCTGAATCTTGGGCATAACCTTCTGACTCTGGTAGACAAAATAAAGATCCTAAATCCGAAAATGTTTTCCTTTTTGTTTTTTGGTTGCCATTTTCAACAATATCTATTCCTTCAAAGCATCTGCGTTGTTAAGCGCAAATTGACTTTATTTCCAAAATTCCATTATTTCCAAAAATATCCAATATTCTACAGTATATATTTGATGTTTTGTTTTTATATGGTTGTTTTAGTTTTTGTGTACCTTGCGTTTATATATGGTTTGGCGTGGGTTTGTGTGTGGTAATATCTATTTTCCTGATGTTGTTTTTTTTTGTATATATGGAATGCTTTCCATTTATGGTTTATTTATGTATATGTGTGCTTGTATATATGTGTGCTTGTTAGTGTATGTTTTCTATTTTCGTAATATTTGCAAAACGATCGCTACATCAATGATTAACTGTGTATTTTCAACCCTTCATCTAACCTGAGGTCACAAGAAGTAAATTCATTTCGAATCTATACGTTTTCTTTAAACATTATATAAATAGAGCGTTTATAGATTTAATGTGGAGAAGTTAAACGCTTAGCTGAGCAAAGGTTTTTCAGTCACGCTGTCTTTGAAGTTTCATGAAGGCATTATTACTCTTCAGGGTTACAGGAAAAAAGACCATGAAGAGGGAAGACATCACAATAATGCCTTTTTATTCGGTATAGCTGAAATAGTAAAGTATACCTAATACAACCTTATATATATATATATATATATATATATATTATCCCAAGTCTATGGCACAACTCATAGTTTCATGCGTTATGCAATCTTCAGGTGCATAAAAACTGACAGTTTAATAGATTTGAATTTAAGTTTACTCGCTGTTCATGGGAATTAAATCTTATAAATTTAAGTTACTGCTTTGTTAATAACAAGATTAAAAATTTAAATGTACTACGATTACATGTAGATAAAAATTTTAAATTAAATTTATTATTTAAAATTTTGAATGAAAATAAAAATAAAATATAAAACATAAAAATAAAGTGCAGGTTGAATAAATCAAAGGGGCATAAATCATGAATCTTAGAAATTTAAATATTCAAATATTACATGCCCATAAATATGTAGAGAAAATTAAAATTTTAAAGTTTTAAATAAAAATACGATAAAATAAAGTAAAAACGAAAAGAAATATTAAGAAGTAAAATTTAGAATTAGGATTTAAAAATTAAACATTTTAAGGTGCAAAAATTAAAGGAGTTTAATTCATTATTGTTAAAAATATTGCGGTGGAAAGAAAGAAAGAAAGAAAGAAAGAAAGAAAGAAAGAAAGAAATTGAGAGAAAGAAAGCAAGAAAGAATGAGAAAAAGAGAGAGAGAAAGAAAGAAAGAAAGAAAGAAAGAAAGATTGAGAGAAAGAAAGAAAGAATGAGAAAAAGAAAGAGAGAAAGAAAGAAAGAAAGAAAGAAAGATTGAGAGAACGAAAGAAAGAATGAGAAAAAGAAAGAGAGAAAGAAAGAGAGAAAGAAAGAAAGAAAGATTGAGAGAAAGAAAGAAAGAAAGAATGAGAAAAAGAAAGAGAGGAAGAAAGAAAGAAAGAAAGATTGAGAGAAAGAAAGAAAGAAAGAACGAGAAAAAGAAAGAGAGAAAGAAAGAAAGAAAGATTGAGAGAACGAAAGAAAGAATGAGAAAAAGAAAGAGAGAAAGAAAGAAAGAAAGATTGAGAGAAAGAAAGAAAGAAAGAATGAGAAAAAGAAAGAGAAAGAAAGAAAGAAAGAAAGAAAGAAAGAATGAGAAAAAGAAAGAGAGAAAGAAAGAAAGAAAGAAAGATTGAGAGAAAGAAAGAAAGAAAGAATGAGAAAAAGAAAGAGAGAAAGAAAGAAAGAAAGAAATAGGCAAATGTAAGAGGAATCTATATTAGTCTTGGTCTAAGAATTTTAATTAAGTATTTTTTCTATAACAGCATGTTGTCATTAAATCATATTTTATTAAGAACATTTTTATTATTGATATGGTTTAATATGATAAGTTTTTCAAAAACGTATTACATTTAGTCCCTTTTCGATTGTAATGTTTGGATTTAGCTACGATATTCCAGGTAACAATGTGGTTCTTTGTGTTGTTTTTTTTTTTAATATTCAATAATGTATGGATAAAGTAATACTTTTACTGTATTTACTATTGTTTGAAGACAATATCTTCTACCTGTTAGAAGTGGGCTTACGGCCTATCACATTGAATACATCGGTTCTCGCTCGATCACCGAAGTTAAGCAACGTTGAGCCTGGTCAGTACTTAGATGGGTGACCGCTCAGGAATACCAGGTGTTGTAAGAGTATAGTGACGGATGTACATTGTGCTGCAGTGGATATCGGCTCGGAAAGAGAAATCGGTGAACCGAGTTCGAATTCCAGTTGAATACCCTGCATTCACTTAAACACTGGTACCCTTGGGAAAGATATTAATCCGTCCCTTCCCTCCAGTTATGGGATAAATAACAAGGGTAGGACTTTGCGACCCTGCTCTTAAAAACAAATCCCATTGAATCTTGATACTCGAAAAGAAAAATGTTGTAAAAATACAATAACCTTACCCAAAAAATCAGTCAGTTGAGTGCCATACGTGATACACGCTTGGGCGATCATGTCTCGAAAGAGACATGACTGACTGGGCAGAAGATTATCCCACAGTAGGTTGCCATTGCTTTCTGCGGTAGACTGGTTGCCGATCAAGGCTATAGAACCCAATCTGTCCTGTTATTTAACCCATAACTGGAAGGAATAGGCAGATTAATACCTCTCCCAAGGGTATTTGCGCGTAAGTGAATGCAATGAATTCAGCTGGAATTCGAACTCGGCTCCCCAATTTCTCGTTCCGAGCCGATATCCACTGCACCACAACGCACATCCTAAGAAAGACTTACAGCACCTGGTATTCCCAAGCGGTCACCCATCTAAGTACTGACCAGGCTCGATGTTGCTTAACTTCGGTGATCGGACGAGAACCGGTGTATTCAACGGGATATGGCCGTAAGGATGTGCGTTGTGGTACAGTGGATATCTGCTCGGAACGAGAAACCGGGGAGCCGAGTTCGAATTCCAGTTGAATCCATTGTATTCACTTACGCGCAAATACCCTTGGGAAAGGTATTAATCCGTCTCTTCCTTCCAGTTATGGGTTAAATAACAGGACAGATTGGGTTCTATAGCCTTGGTCGGCAACCAGTCTACCGCAGAAAGCAATGGCAACCTACTGCGGGATAATCTTCTGCCCAGTCAGTCATGTCTCTTTCGAGACATGATCGCCCAAGCGTGTATCACGTATGGCATTTAACTGACTGACCCAAAAATCATTGGTTATGATCTTAAATGATTCCATAAGGATTGATAGGTCGTTAAACTTCGAAACAAACAAACACCTGTTAGAAGTGCTTCCAAAGTAAAATGTAACGTCATTATCATACGAATAAATTTGAGCACTATAAAAAATACTTTCTGACATACATTGGCCATTCAATGGGCAGGTTTTCTTTCAGCAATTGCAATTATTTTTAATACACGTTAATAACGCGGGGTCATAACACAAAGTTATTCTTTGTGAAATCAATAAAAATTATAAAAGGACGTCCAGTAACTGGGAAACCAGCATAAATAGAAAAGCCTAGAAAGTAACTAAGAAAATAAAAATCGATGATAGGGTATCAATTTTACACAAGTAACAGGCATTCATTACAGTCAAAGACCACAACCTCAATTTCATTAAAAACCCACAACATAGATTATTAAACCCTTAAAAAAAACTACATAAGTATATTTAGTAAAATTATTATCGAAAAAGCTTCCATATTCCCTAAAGATGATTTCGTCATGAACCAATGGAAGAATACAGCTGAAGCAATGGAGTGGTTCACAAAAATAAACAAACAAAATTGATTGTACTTTTATTTAAACTTAGTCTAGAGATTATATGCATAGAGATATTGTCAAATATTTTGTGTAAAATTCATAGATATGTGATATCCAATGAAATAATTTGTACTATTATGTATAGCGAGTAAGCATGACAGCAATTAAGTCTCAATTTTCAATTTCAGTTTGATATTTAGTATTTTTTCAGTAATTATAGAAATTTTCAGTGTCAAAAGATTATTTGCAAGAACTAGAATTTAGTATTATGGCTTGTAAAAAAGAACTAACAATGAATGAAAAGAACTATATAATCAAAGAAATTAGCAAAGGAAAGTCTTCGCTAAAAATTTCTAAGGATTTGAAAAATGATCATTGAACAATCAAGAAAATATGTCAAATGGGAATTCAATCAAGGAAAAAACCTCAGGCTAAATTCAGGAATGTAACAAAGCGAGATCTATCACATATCCGAAGAGAATTAATAAGAAAACCAAATGTGTCAAGTGCGTTTATATTTGAGGCCGCTGGAGCTTCTATTGTGTCAAGAGAAACAAGATGTAAAGCATGAAGGAAGTTTGCTGATGTAAAAAATAAAATAAAGAAACCCATTTTAACAAAAAAACACAATGGCAGAAGATTGCAGTGGGCAATAATTATATGAAAACTGATTTCAGTAAAGTGCTTTTTACAAATGAATCAAAGATCACTCTCGATAGACCCTATGGATGGACTCGAGGATTAGTTTGCAAGCAATATGAACCAAAAAAAAAATTTTTTAAACGCCAACAAGGCGGCTGTTGGATCATGATATGAACTGGGATTATTGGTAATGAGCTCGTCGGTCCATGTGAATTGAAAGATGCGGTTAAAATGAATTCCAAAAGTTACTGTGGTTTTCTAGAGCAATATTTCTTTGAATGGCTTGATTACCAGTCTTTAGCCAAGCGTAGATCTATGATATTTATGCAAGACAACGCACCAAGTCATGAATCAAAGTTTATTAAATCCTGGTTGAAAGAAAAGGGATTTGTTGAAGATTCTCGTTTGGACTGGTCTTCAAATATCTGTGACTTGAATCCCACTGGGAACCTGTGAAGCATCCTTAAGAGAGATATTTATTCAAATGGAAGGCAATTTAACAGCAAGTGTGACTTCTGGGAGGCAATTAAAGTTGCTGCAATCAACTTACCAGCCGCTAAAATTGCAAATCTAACATCAGATGTTGACAATAAGCTGCTAAGTGTTATTGAAAAGAAAGGAGAATTTGTGCAATAAATTTTAGGATGTTCGTATTATTTTTTGTTAATATATCTTTTATCTTTAAAATAGATTTGTTTTATGTTTTTCCTTTAAGAAATTGACGAATGTATTCTAAAATCTTTTCACACTATTTTTACATTAGTTTTACAAGGTGTAATAATGTAAAAGTATCAAAGTAAATAGTTGCAAATAAACTACTGACAATCAAATTTGTCTGTTTTGTTAACTTAGTAAAAATCTTCCCAAACAAAAACAATAGTTTCTCTATCACTATATATCTAAGTTAATAGTATTGAGTAGAATCTAAACAATATCATAATAGAACTTTTAACATTAAAGACGCAACTCTTTATACCGATCCATAACTTGCATATAATCTCTAGACGCAGTTAGTTCGATCTTGTGACTTCAACCCCTATATAACTGAAAAAACTTTAACCACAGCCTTAAGCTATATAAAAATTACTGCACGACCGGGACCATGACACCAACATCATCAAACAGGCCCCGAAATCTATTTTAATTTACAGTGAATGTCTGTTAACTAGAAAAGCAACCCTGATTTCTGTATCTCCCTGGGGACTTACGATTCTGCAGAGGCCTGCAACTTCGTAGGGTTCTTTTTGCTCTGGGATCTTAGGAATATCTTCGAGTTATGTAACACCGGGCTTTACCGAGACGACCGATTGAGAATCCTACGCAAACTAATCCACAAAAATTGGATAAACTCAGAAATAGTTTAATGGAATTTTTAAAAGACCATGATCTTAACATTACCAACTTAACTAACGCTAAATTTGTAAATTATGTTACCTTTGTCCTGAGCAATAGCCTGTACAAACCATACACTACATACTCCCACAGCCACATATACATTAATAGGGAATCAAAACACCCCAAGAGAATCACCAACAACCAATACAAATCTATTCAATTTCGTTTAAGCATCAACTTTTTGACATTTCAAAAATTAAAAACATTAATACTTTAGTAAAAATAAACTCAACACTAGTTTTGAATACTCCGTTAAAAACAAGGTCAGCAGGAATAAGCATAAATCACGTAATCGTGACATGATTTGGTTTAATGCACTTTCAATCGTAACTCCCAAACAACCGTTGGTAAACTATACCTTAACTTAATTCACAAACATTTCTACCATTCACCCACCCTAAAAACTCGTCAGCCAAAAAATTTCAGAACTAGTTATATTTGCTTTAAAAACATAACTACATAAATTCACAACTTAATGCTACGATATAAAGTAAATATTTAGCCCACATCCATCACTCAACAATAGCAAAAATGATCCTTCTAAAACTAATTGTCAATGTTAAAAAAATAGAACCTGTTCATTAAGTGGCCAATGTATGTCCGAAGGAATTGTTTATAGAGCTCGAATTCATTCGGATGATAATGACGTTAAATTTCACTTTGGAAGTACTTCTAACAGGTAGAAGATGAGATTTATCAACCACATGTCTTCAAACAACAGTAAATACAGTAAAAGTATTGCTTTATCCACACATTATTAGAAATTTAAAAACCAAAAACATGGAATATCGTAGCTAAATTCAAACATTACCAGAGATAAGGAGATAAATGTAATAGATGCTTTTTACAAAAGCCTGTCATCTTAAACAATATTAATAATCTAAATTACTTAATAAAAAAAGTGATTTAACGACCACAAGCTGCCATAGAAAAGTAGTTACTTAAATACTTACACCCAGATTGATATAGATTCCTCTTTACGTTTGCAACTTTCTTTCTTTCTTTCTTTCTTTCTTTCTTTCTTTCCCTCGAACTATTACTTTTAACAATTATAACTTAAACGCCTTTCATTTTTGCTCCTTACATTGTTTAATTTTTAATGCTTAATTTTACTTCTTAATTTTTTCTTTTTTTCTTTTCTTTTCTTTTTATTTAAAATTTTAAAAATCTAATTTTCCCTCCAATTTATGTACATGTAATAGTTGGATGTGAGTTGTGGTGCATTGGATATCGGCTCGGAACGAGAAATTGGGGAGCCGAGTTCGAATTCCAGCTGAATTCATTGCATTCACTTACGCGCAAATACCCTTGGGAAAGGTATTAATCCGTCTATTCCTACCAGTTATGGGTTAAATAACAGGACAGATTGGGTTCTATAGCCTTGGTTGGCAACCAGTCTACCGCAGAAATCAATAACAATCAACTGCGAGATAATCTTCTGCCCAGTCAGTCATGTCTCTTTCGAGACATGATCGCCCAAGCGTGTATCACGTATGGCACTTAACTGATTGAATATGAATATTTAAATCATGATTTTCACCCCTTTGATTTCTACCTTCATTTAATTTTTTGTGTTATGTTTTGTTTTATTTTAATCTAAATTAAGAATTGAAAATTTGCAGCCTAAATACACACACACACACACACACACACACATATTTATATATATATATATATATATATATATATATATATATAACATAATGATAATCTTCGTATACTGTCTTAATATGTATAGTAAAAACTACTAAAAAATTGTAAGTTAAAAATTTTTTTTGACAATATCTATTTATTTCTATTATATATATATATATTTGATATTTCGGACAGTCCTCGGCCTTTCATCAGAAACAAATCAGAAACAAAGTTTGTTTCTGATGAAAGACCGACGTCGGTCTGTAACATCAAATATATATATATACTAATAGAAATAAAGAAACACTTAAAAAAAACAAACATTTGTAACTTACAACGTTTTAGTAGTTTATATATATATATATATATATATATATATATATATATATATATATATATATATTAAAATTTGTGTATTTAGGCAGCAAATTTTCTTTTAGATATGTCAGATTAAATAAATTGCACACATTGTGTCTGCTTATTTTTAATAAAATCCGTTCATAGTCATGGATAGTAATTCATGTATTATAGTTGAAAGATGTCAGAAATGTACTGTAACGTTGACAGATGTTATTATCATTCATTTCTCATTGCACCCAAGTACTTTCAATCTCTTTCTGAGATGATATTTAGGGGTGTGATTTATGGTAACAAAAATAACAGCAGAACTGTATTCCTAAAAATTACTGTAATTTTTTCTGCTTCAAATATAACGGTTGACAAATTGCTAGCGTTCATTAGAACTTAAAATTTATCCAGAATGGAATTTTTTTTAGATATTGTAATATTATGGTCATTATCCGTGAGTATGAACGGATTTTATTAAAAAAAACAGACACAATTTATTTACTCTGCGACACACACACACACACACACACACACACACACACACACACACACACACACACACACACACACACACACATATATATGAAATGATTCGGTTAACATTATGTTTTCATGGATACACATAATTAAGTAGATATTCTGTTTATAATCAAACATTATTATATATTTATTTCTATCGGCCTGATTATTTACGATAAATTGATGTTAAAAAAATTGTTAATTTGACTTTGTTTAAACTGATCGTCATTCGTAGTCGAAAAGTCTAAGATGTGCCAGACCACATGGTGGTTTCCCCAATGTGGATAGGGGTAGCAGGTTCGAATCCTGCAGAACGACACACATTTTCGTAAAAAACATTTATCGTAAATAATCAGGCTGGTCGAAATAAATATATAATACTGTTTGATTATAAACAGAATATCTACTTAAATACGAGTATCGATCTAAAATGATGTTCAAACAAATAATTTCAAATTGTCGTTTGTTTATAACCAGTTTCGTTAATCTTCGTTTTATATATATCTATATCTATATATATATATATATATTTATATATATATTAGTCACACACATACAAGACTGTTTCGCAGTTCATCAGTGTGGCTAGACACATCCACTTGCTTCTGGTCGGGATCAAAACTCGACCAATTTGGTGTCAGTCGGAATCACTACCCACTAAGCCACTGGCGTTTGGATTAAAGAACGGAAATTTTAACGTGTTGTACATAAGCAGTGTATACACACGCCAGTCACCAAACGAACTCAATTTATTCTTGAAGAGTGTTACGTATCGTAATAAAGACGGTTATATATATATATATATATATATATATATATATATATATATATAGTGTATCGAGACACCAAGTAATTTTTCTAAACATATGCTGTTAAATATAAGAGACAATGAATGTCTATTATGTTTAATCATGAGCCGTTCTAAAAGCAAAGATACGACGTTTAGAACGGCTCATGATTAAACATAATAGACATTCATTGTCTCTTATATTTAACAGCATATATATATATATATATATATATATATATATATATATATATATATCTTTATTATGATAGATAGAATTGTTGTTGCTAATATCAGTATTGTTATTATTATTTTTAATTCAATAGAGATTCAACAAAAAATAGTAAATAATCAGTCATTTAAAAATATAACAACGAATCACTGGCAAGTATAACTGAAAAATTGAATTAAAGCGCCTTTTCAGTCAGTGTAAGAGGCACATTATACAGAGGGTTAGGTTTACCACCTGCCAATATATTCAAATGTTTCCACCTTGTTTTCGAAGATGTCTTAAGTCATGAAAATGGTTGCTGAAAAGGGAGAATGTACCACACATTTCCTTCCCGCCTTTGAAAAGTACATTTACTCAAGTTCAGACAATAGAGAAGCAGCAGTAAATTTTTAATAGCTCTCCTCTAGTCGATTTCTCCTGGCTTTTCATCAAATATTTCTCCAATATGTTTGTCCAGTTTCAGTTGAGAAAAAGGATAAGTATATCATCATAAAGTATATATTTAATCCCAATGATAATTTATGAAGGTGTTTTTGGACTTTTTTCTCGCTTTTGTAAATCATGGTGAGTGTAAACTGAGCACACAATGGAAATATAGATGAAATGAGACACATTAGCGACAATTGAAGATTCAGAAAGGTTTCTTAATATTGTGTGCAAAAGGTTCTTTGTGTGCTGGCTAATATGCGGTGGACCTGATTTTTAATAGAACTGGAGTGATATGAAGACATTAGATCAAAGGTCATTATTATTCCTAAGTCTTTATCCTTGTATGACAGCTCCAACAAGAGTGAGTTGAAATGTCAGGTTTTTAGTGCCGAGATATACGGCGGCACAGTTTTACAGTGTTTAATCACAAAAGCCATTGCATTGACCAAGCCTATAATGGATCCAAATTGTTTTGAAATGCGCGTTGAACACACAAAGCGTTTGTTGCTTAGAAACCAACATAAAGTTTTATATCATCGGATTATTTCTGCAAGTAGCAATTTTTTTGAGCGTTTAATAAATATTGACTATAAGTTAAGTGCCATACGTGATACACACTAGGGTGATCATGTCTCGAAAGAGATATGACTGACTGGGTAAAAGATTTTACAGTAGTAGGTTACCATTACATTCTGCGGTAGACTGGTCGCCAACCAAGGCTACAGAACCCAATTTATCTTGCTATTTTACCAATAGTTAAAGAGAGAAGAGATGGATTATAATATATTATTATATTAATAAATAGTAATTAGTAGGGGATCAGTTTATTACTTCAAATAATTAGAAAACCGATCCTTAAATTAATGCACAGTATAAGCTTTACTTATGTTTCCAGCTATCATATCCAGTTAGTCAGTTAAGCACCAAATCGGATACACTTTCTCACCGACGGATGTGTCTTCCCTCTGTCTATTCTACAAATATTTTCATGGCAACTGCCCTGGCGAGCTTTTTCCCATGGCACCCCGACCACGTGTTCTTAATCGTGCTACTACATTGTCATTAATGGCCCATCCTTTTAACGTATAGCTAATAAAATATCTCCTCTTCTACTCTAATAGTTTCTTTTCTCGCACTTCCCGTTTGTAAAACTAACTTCCATTCGCATGCTTCCCTGATAGTTACAATCTCTAAATGCTTAAATGCAATCAATCTTTATCTGTATCCAATTGATTTCCATCCATCTTTTAGTTTTCTTCTTCTTGTATGTGCCATGTCCCTTCAGGACGTAGGCGACGATGGCTTTACCCGTCTCCGTATCCCTGGTGGCTCTTAGCACGCCTTCTTCTGTTACACTACACAACTCTCGTTCCTTCATCCACCTGATTAGGTCCTTCAAATATGTTATTTGTTGCTTTCTCCTGTCTTTTTTTCCCCTCTATCTGGCCTGTTAGTATCAGATTTTCTAAGCCCTCTTTCCTCATTGCTTGTCCCTCGAACTTCAGCTGTCTCTTCCTGATGCTCAGTATTAATTTACTTTTCGTTTCAATCATTTCTAAGACCTGAGACTTGGGGTGAAATGATTATATATATATATATATATATATATATATATATATATATATATATATATATATATACGAGTGAATACAGAACGAAGAAAGAATTATTACAACGTCCAAAACATTCATTTAAAACAGTGCTTCATATATAATATATAGAGCTGTGAATATTTACAATAAATTATATTTTAGAACATGTACATAATTTTTTATATATATCCACTACAAAGGTACAACTTCAATGTCTCATGAGGCGGTATGTATAGTAATGGAAATATATATACCGCCTGATGAGACATTGAACTTTCAATGTCGAAACAAATGTACTTTTGTAGTGGATATATATAAAAAAATTATGTACATGTTCTAAAATATAATTTATAATATATATATATGTTTGTGTGTGTGTGTGTGTGTGTATTTAGTCAGCAATTTTTCTTTCAAACATGTCAGATTAAATAAACTGCACACAATAATTTTGCTTATTTTTAATAAAATCCGTTCATACTCACGGATAATATTTTGCGTATTATTTCTATCATTATTTTCGTATTTCTCACATCTTTTGATTGTAATACGCGAAAGAGTATCCGTGAGTACGAACGGATTTTATTAAAAATAAGCAAGCATATTGTTTGCAATTTATATAATCTCACATGTTTAAAAGAAAATCTACTGCCTAAATACACAAATTTGTAAACGAGTTATTATGCGATCTTATGTTTCTACCATGAGTTGTGTCTTCAGGCAATTTTCAATAATTTATTGAATAACTGAGTTATTGAAAATCGTTTGAAGGCTGTCCCAATGCATTTAGTAATATAAAGGAAGGTAATATACAATTACTGTAGACGAGGATAAATATGAAAGTATAAAGCTGCATATTATTGGATATTTTAAAAACGAAGCAACTTGTTTTCAGGCCTTATCTGGAGATTTACTTAGATTAGAACTAATCATGGAATGAAGGGAAGAAAGAAAAAAGAAAAAAAATTATAATATGAAACGGAAAGAAGTACTATAGGCTAATAATAGCAAGTCCCAGCAAACATTCACGCTGTTTATATATATATATATATATATATATATATATATATATATATATATATATATATATATATTCTCTGCAGACAGATCTGTTTCGCTGTATCACAGTTCATCAGTACCGTTAGACTCCGATTGCTTTTTAACCTAGGATTGAAACCGGACCGAAGTGGCGTCAGTCGGCGATTCTACCTCTGGGCTATGGGCGTTTGGTAGAAGAAGGCAGAAATTTTAGCGCATATATTATCATTAGACGCGCCCAATAGCCAGAGTGCTCTAATTCATTTTACTGAATGAGCGATATATATATATATATATACGGAGAAGAAATGTAGTTCTACAGAAGAATGGTGATAATATGACCAGAGTATATGAGCAACAAGGGACTTTTAAGGAAAATATAAAGAAAAAGTACTTATATTAATGTTAAAATTAAAATGTTATATTGAAAAATATAGGACACTATAAGGAAAGAGGATCTGAAGAATTTAAACTCTTTTCCTTAATGTGTATCCTCACGTGACACACTGGCGGCAAAAATAGGGTAGCGGGAAACACCTAACTACCTAATTAAGTCCCTGTAAACGAATGAAAAAAGAGGGAGTGGAAGGATGATTAAAAAGAAAAACATTAAAAGTCAGAAAGAAATAAGAAGTTGTGGAGAGTCATGAACGCTTATATTTTAAAGGGAGTAGGTATATAAATGAATTCGATTTAATATTTGATTTATAGTTTTTAACCACCTTTCCTGTTTATAAGTAGGATATATAAATATAAAAATATCGTAAATAGGTCCTATATAAGACCCCGCCCTATCGGCTGGGACCTCAGAATATGCTGACTGCACCTCTGCAGAGGGGTAACACCTTCTTTAATCAGGCTTCCTTGGCATGAACATAAACTAAATCCGGGTTCTGTGTTTAACGGTAAACTACATCCGGTAGTAAGGCCTGTATTTGGAATGTTTTGATAAGCATGGAATCATCTCTCAATTGCTATTGTTCCCATACCCACCCTGACCCCGGGTAGTGGCAAATATTTAACCCTCAAACTGGGGCCAAAACACTATGAAAGTAAAAAAAAAAATAGATTTTCACGAAGAATGTTCCAGCAGTCCTTTTTTGTAGAAGAAAATATTACCAGTAATACGTTTTTGAAGAAAAATATTAACAGCAATATATTTAAGAAAAAAAATAGCAACAATACATTTTTGAAGCAAAAAATTATTCACAGCAAAATCGTTTTGAAGAAAAAAATATGTACCAGTAATTAAACTGACTCTCATCAAAACCCTTTTTAAAGAAATACGTCAACGAAACCTGGTTTACAAACTGTTTCCTTACAAAGAATACATATTCTTTTCATACGAATATATTGTAACAAATCCTGTCGGCATTAAATAAACCATTGAGGCTGATATGCTGTAAAAACAAACAACAAAAAACATAAACAAAAACAAAAAAACAAACCATACATATAAAAGAAATGTAAAAATATTATAAATATTAATGCGACCAAAACAAACTGCTTTCATTTAATCACCACAAAGAAACGTTTCTGTCAGCCCAAAACATAAATCGTGTTAAACAACGGAAGGTCAACGCTTTCTTGACCTCACGTTTTCCACAAACATGAATTTGAGCAAATATAGCGAATAAATTTCTTTGTCTATTCAACGAAGCCTAAAATTCTGAATACAGACTGGGAATACTAAAATCAACCAGGTACAGAAATGTAAATATATTGGAAGTGATCTAACAGAGAACACTGTGATCCGAAACCAAATTGGCATAGCCAAGAATGCATTCCAGAAGTTGGGTAGATTACCAAGAGACAGAAAAATCGATCCGTAACTAAATCTCAATTGCTAAATCCACTGCTAGAAAGGTTGGGTCACTGTGTCGGGCCTGGAAGATTTTTCGCCTAAATCTATCTGGCACATATACAAATCAACCATTCGACCGGGCATGGAATACTGTTGTTATATCTGGTCAGATACAGAGGAATCTGTCGTATGCGACCACCCCTAGTGCCATCAAAAGGTGGTCGCATACGACAGGTGGTCGCTCACTAAAGGCTCATATTTCTAGGAATGTTGGGCCACTGTGTCAGGCCAGGATGATTTTTTCCGTCTGAATCCATCTTGCACGTATACAAATCAACCATCCGTCCGTGCATAGAATACAGCTGTCATATACGGTTAGGCGCCCCCGCTGTTCATCTTAATGTTCTCGACAGGCTCCAAAGAAGAATCAGTAATGTGATAGGTACCGACTCTGCGGCTCGACTCCAGCCGCTTTCTCACCGACGGGATGTAGCTTCCCTTTGTCTGTTCTATAGATATTTTAATGGCTTCTGCTCCGACAAACTTAAGTCACTGCTGCCCCTGACACAGAAGTATACTCGTGCAACTGGGTCCCACCAATTCACAGGTAGATCAACTAAATGCAGACGACAATTCTACACCTTCAGCTTCTTTTCACGCACTTCCCGCCTGTGGAACTCTCTTCCATATTCTTGCTTTCCTGACGGCTATAACCTCCAGCAATTTAAATGCAATGTCAATACCCATCTCTTAACCACTTGACTCTAGTTCTTTCTACATCCCCTGTGTATCTTTTCCTTTCTCTCTACCTTTGCAACTGGCATCACGCCGGTATTCCCATCCTTCTCTTGCTCCTTTCTCCTGGCACCTCCTGTAACTGGTTCGGCCTTCTCTTTACTCCTTCTCCTATCTAATCTTTTCTTTTATGTAGCTCCCCGCGCATCAGTGACGTTACTACCGTGAAACGATTAAAAAAAAAGTCTCACCATTTTACTGTTGAATTTCTTTTCCATTCCTTGCTTCCTTGATAAATACAAGCTTCAAAATTTCAAATACAATGTTCGCCATCTTCTGTCTTCTTGAACCCTTTTTTCCGCAATCCTAGCTATCCTCAATTTTTCTCATACGCTTTCATTTTTGATCTCTGTAAAAAAAAAACTGCGTCTTAGTGGTTTTATCGTCTTGCTTGAGGGGATGAAACAATTAAAATAATAAAAGAAGTATTTGCATATTAATTCTAGTTGGGTAGTCAGTGTGATAATTTCACTATTATAAGCACTGTTGCCGTTAATGTCTGCCATATCAAACGAGATTTAGGCTTATGGCGGTATCGCATTGGAACACAGGTTCCCGTACAATTGTTGACCATATCCACCATAGTTTAAGAATATAGAATACAACGCAGTACGTAATCTGTTGAATGAAACAACGTCAAAGATTAACAATCACGAGTCCGACACTCGACTGTATTGGATTAGATCGCGCATACTCGGGAAAATATGGCCGCCTTTTATACACGTCGCAATGAATATTTTGAGCCCTCTGATTAGTTAACCCTTCTATTAGTGAACTATAAAATGAGTCAGTCTATCGCTTGCTCAACAATATACATAGCTACCCCACCAAAAAAAAAATAATTAAGTAACATGGAGCCTGGTCAGTACCTAGATGGGTGACCACCATACCAGATGATATAAATTTTGATCTGATGTAATGGATAGTGACTCGGAATTATCATTAATAATAATACGAGCTCCATAGCATTTTGTCTTACGGTCACATCATGTTGACACATTAGTTCACGTATGATCACTGAAGTTAAGCAACGTCGTGGCTGGTTAGTATCTTCATGGGTGACCGTTTGGGAATACCAAGTGCTCTAAGATTGGATGTGCGGGATAATGGCTCGGAATTGTTAAGTGGGGAGCTGAGTGCCAATTCTGACCGGGTTCAGTTACACCCAAATATCTTTGGTGGGGTGTTGTGGAGCAGTGGATATCGGCACAGAACGAGAAATCGGTGAGCCGAGTTCGAATTTCAGTTAAATTCGTTGCATTCAGTTAGCGCAATTATCCCTGGAAAAGGTATTAATCCGTATCTTCTCCCTCTAGCTATGAGTTAAATAACAGAGCAGATCGGGTTGTCTAGCCTTGGTTGGCAACCTGTCTACCACAGAAAGTAACGTCAACCTATTGCGGAAAAAAGTCATTACTGTCGCTTTCAAGACATACTCGCCTAACTGTGTATCACTTATGGCGCGTAACCGACCCCTGGGAAAAGTATTATTCCCCAACTATGGGTTTATTAGTAAAACTCATATCCCTACACCAATATTATCTTCAAAAGAATTCTTATAATCTAAAAATATTTCTGGTTTTTAACTAATCAGCAAAGGGTTGATATGCTGTAGAAAACGAATTTATCAATATTTGAGAGCTAGCGAAGTCAAAATTGGTATAACTTTAATCAACTTATTACAATAAATTACACCCATGCTTTTCTCTGCTCACCCCCGCTGTCTTTCTCTGCGTCACACTCTTTCTAGTTTTGCTATTTTCCCTCTGTCTTTTTTATCAACAACATGAATCATGCGTTTCTGTCAATGTTGGTTCTTTGATTATCTGACATCTGTCTTGGCAGTTCGTCTTCGATTTCTTTTTCGTGATGGTTGATCTCATTTTAAGCGCATCTCCGGCTATTTCGAATGTCATTACGCTTGGGCCTCCTTTTCTTCTGACCGAAGACGCAAGAGAGAGAAAGATTTAAAACGATAATGAGACGCGCATAATCCTTTGATCAGGATTCGCTTAATCCAACGGGATATGAATTGTAAAGTCAAAGAGATTTAGAAGCAATCATACGGCTTTTACGATACAGCGTCGCAAGAATTGCTACAAAGGCTAGTCGTAAATCGCCCAAACCTATCTGCGTTACCTTCACAAATATACGAGGTATTCGCAGTAACTTTAATAGTGTAGAGTCTTTCCTTCTAACTAACTCACCCGATATCTTAGCTATATGTGAGACTAACCTTGACCCTTCTATCCCCTCTTCAGAGCTGTTCGTTCCTGGTTACCTTCCTCTCTTCAGGAAGGACTCCAATGTCCATATGCATGGGCTTGGTGTATATGTCAGCGAACAACTCCCCCTAGCCAGGGTCACATCTCTTGAATCCCTTGATCATTCCTTCATGTGCTTCCGTCTCTCACTTCTAAGCTCGGTTAGCTATCTCTTCTTCCTCTACCGCTCCCCCTCCTCCTCTGACTGTACGCTACTTGATTGCATCTCTAATAACATCGACAGGGCCATTTCTTCTCACCCATCTGCCCAAATATTTGTGTTTGGTGATTTTAATGCCCACCACACCAAGTGGCTTGAAAACTCAGCCACCGACCTTGCTGGGATCCGCACCATGCACTTTTCAATAGCCCAAGCTCTAACGCAAGTGGTGGACTTCCCCACGCGTTTCTCTAAAAACCCTAACGGAAGGGACTCTTTACTCGACCTTTGTTTTACTTCCATCCCAGACTCCTGCACTACCAGGCAACTCTGCCCCCTTGGAAATTCTGACCACGCCGTAGTCTCCGTAAACATATCAATCCGCACTAACTCCTCCCAAGAAAACCAGACCAGCAGAATATCATACTGCTACCAAAGAGCCGACTGGGACTCGTTCAGGGACTTCCTCTGCGACGTCCCCTGGAACAACGTCTTTGATCTTCCTGTCGAAGACTGTGCCTCCGAAGTCTCCTCTTGGGTTAAGGCTGGCATCGATGCTTTTATCCCTGCCAGAAAATTCCAACTAAAACCTAATTCGTCCCCCTGGTTCTCACCCGCTTGCTCGGCCGCTATTGCCCACCGGAACCATTTCTTCCGGCTCTATCGAAGCTGCTCGTCGAACCAAAACAGGCGCCTTTTCACCTCAGCACGGAACAAGTGCAAAAAAGTACTGAACGAAGCCAAGAGGGCGTTTGCTACCAGAATTAGGCAACGCATAGCATCCTCTAAGTTTGGCTCCAAAGATTACTGGCGTCTCTGCAAAAGCGTGCTCAGCAGGAACAAGACTTCAATACCCCCACTAATCAATGAATTTGAAGTTCTCACCTCCCCAGCCGACAAGGCTGAGTGCTTTGCCCGTAAATTCTCAACCAATTCGACACTGGACTCGTTAGGAATACCTACACCAGACTTCCCACCCAGAACTAAGGCTCAACTAAATAACGTCCTCATCTCGCCCTCGCTGGTCGCCAAGATAATTGCGCAACTTGACCCACACAAAGCGAGCGGCGGTGACGGAATCCCAGTCATAGTACTGAAGAAATGTGCCCCAGAACTCTCCTCTGTCCTCTCTAAACTCTATAACCTCTGCCTATCTGCTTCCTGCTTTCCTGCCTGTTGGAAGTCCTCCTGCGTAGTACCTATATTTAAGAATTCTGGCGAACCCTCGGACCCCGCCAATTACCGTCCTATTAGTCTCCTTCCAATCTTTGGCAAAGTTTTCGAAGCCATTATCAACGCCGAGGTGATTCAGCACCTTATGACCAACGGGCTTCTCTCTGACAAACAGTATGGGTTTCGCTTCACCAGGTCTACTGCTGATATGCTAACGACCATTACCGAGTACATATACCAGGCACTCGACAAGAATGGTGAAGCCCGAACCGTTGCCTTGGATATCTCCAAAGCATTCGACAGGGTCTGGCATGCTGGCCTCCTGTGCAAACTGCGGAGCTATGGGATAACTGGACATCTGTTTGACCTCATCCAGTCCTTCCTCTCTAACCGCACATTAAAGGTGGTATTAAATGGGCATGCCTCCCAAAACTACCAGACGAACGCGGGCGTCCCTCAAGGTTCTATCCTAGGTCCCACGCTCTTTCTGATCTACATTAATGATCTCCCCGACACCATTAGATCCCAAGTTGGCATGTATGCCGACGACACAACAATCTACTCCCGCATCGATCAGAAACCAGGTCTGGACGACAAAGTGAACCTCGCTGCCGCACTGGAAAGGGACCTCCAATCCGTAGTGACCTGGGGTAGGAAATGGTTGGTAAATTTCAATGCCTCCAAAACAAAGCTGTTATCAACTAACCACCATAGACTATCGCATCTACCTCCCATTAGCATGGGACAGGCTAGCCTCCCAGAGAGTAAAATACTACGCCTCCTTGGCCTTACACTCTCGGCGGACCTCAAATGGAATGACTATATTGAATCCATTGCCAAATCTGCTGCTATGAAAGTCGGCTCTCTGTGCAGGGCCCGGAAATTTTTCCCACCTGAAACTATTCTGCACATATACAAATCTACCATCCGCCCGTGTATTGAATATTGCTGCCATATCTGGTCGGGTGCCCCTGCTGCTCTCCTTGGGCTTCTTGACAAAATACAAAGGAGGATCTGTAACGTGGTTGATACTAACTTGGCAGACCGGCTGCAGCCGCTCTCACACCGGCGTGATGTAGCTTCCCTGTGCCTCTTCTACAAGTACTTTCATGGCTTCTGCTCCGATGAGCTTAGATCACTGGTGCCGCCCAAGCACGAATTTACACGAGATACTAGATTAGCAACTAGGTCCCACCCTTTTACAGTTAAACAAATAAGATGTAACCGTAAATTCTACTCCAACAGCTTCTTTTCTCGCGCCTCCCGCCTGTGGAACTCCCTTCCACAAGTCTGCTTTCCCGACAGTTACAATCTCCAGGTGTTTAAGTGTAGGGTCAATAGACACCTCCTATCACACTAACTCCCAACTATTCTCACAACACTCTCATCTACCAACCCTCATTCTCGGTATCCTCACCCGCCTATCACCCACCCTCTTAAATGTCCTATATTTAACCAGCCTTTCTCCTCTCTACGTAGCCCCCTGCACAGTAGTGGCAGTGACATGCCTTGCTCGGGGTGAAACGCTTATAAAAAAAAAAAAAAAAAAAAAAAAAGAGTAAAGTTCGTCTTTTCTTACTGTAATAGTTTACAACACTAATAGGAAAGTCTAATTGCTTGAAGCCTGGAGCGTATAGATTAAATACGCTCTCATTTTCTGAACAGGTTACTTTATTGTAAAACTTCACGCTTCGTTATTCAAAATAATTTATAGCAAAAATGTTTTTAAATCTCCCTCCCTTCCGGCCATAAATTGTTATAATTTGAATTCATAGCCGATTTATTATTATTTGCGAATTTCCTTAAATTATTAGAATAGATATCCAATTTATTATTGTTGTGGTGTTCTCCATTTTCATAAAGATGGATTCGTCCAGAGTATACTTATACTACTGCTATAGAAGCGAAACTGGAGAATACCGAGATTTATCAGAGAATTAACCGGAGAATACGAGAGTCCAGAGAGAGATTAGCAGTCAGTACACAGTAGTTCATAGTAGCTCTGTGCTCCACTCATCTACAAGATTATTACGCCGTACTCGTCTGCTTCCGACGCGGACATACTCGATATACTTCGGCTTCACTTCCAGAGACTTGTGCATATACTTTTTACTAACTCGCATTCCTGGACTACTAATCTTCATTCAAGTCTGAATCCTTAGGTTAATACACTTATTTTCTATCTCAGTTATTGGTCGTTGTTCATTTATTTGTGCGGGCCTCATTCTCGGGATCCACAACAATTACTGTTTGCGACTTACCATAAATTATAGGAATATATAGCCGAGTGATTTCCCGTTGAATCCCAATAATTTTAATTCATTTATCTTTTCTTTTTAGACCAAATGCCACCTTAAGCTAAATACTCCAGTTTACAAGCTATTACGCCCAGGGCTAATGTGTGTTTGGAAGGGGTAAGAAGTGACGGATTCAGGCATTTCGAAAATGCAATAGCGTAAAATTGAATTTAAAAGGCTTGTCCGAAATTTGGATTCGATTCATTAAAACTAATTTACTTGTCGAAATTCGTTATACTAAGTGCGTAAAGCGTTTTTTCTTGAACAGAAAAATAAAAGGTCTACTCTGACTTTTCTTAAACGGGAAATTCAAATACTGCATCTAAATCCATTCGCATCAATTTACTTGACATTCTTAATATTTTTAAAACATCAATTCCGCCAACGTATACTGCCTCTTTTCCCTACTTTTTTTGCTGTTGTTTAAAATATAATTGTTTTTGTCCAATATCATAAAAGAATTCAAGAACGACTCTATTTACTCTGTATTTTTCTTCATTGGAAGAAAACATGGCTATCAAATTGTACATTTTTCCATGCTTTTACAGAAAATTAATTATATAAACATATATGTGATTAATATCGCAAACTTTTAATCTGTAGTTAAGTTTTAAATCCTGATATTCCTGGTTATCCAATATGAAATAAAAACCCATTAAATGTTATGAAGTATACTTTCCTTCGTATTTTATAAGTCCTGTACCAGTCGTATATCTTGCATACCGAGATCTTGATTGGATCTTTTCTGGTAACTCAACTCAAAATAAAAATCAATTTATATTGATTAAAATTTACACCAAATTCTTCCAGAGCGAGAGTTCCTTCCATTACAAACCGCTTGGGTTGACATATGCAATTGACCTAAATATAGAGAACTTGAGGAGCGCCATTTCTAATTTTTATTTGCAATAATCAAACCAAAAAATATATTTTTTGTTCTTTCATTGTAAAGAAACCTTAAAAGTAACTCGAATATCCTTTGCACCGACGAAAAGCGAATAATTTTATACATTTTTTTATTTTCTAGGTTGGAGTTGTCGCGAGGCAAAACAATTTTCGATTTAAAATCCGTAGTTTAAATATAATGACAAAAATTTATAAAACAAAACAAACTTTCATTTCAAATTTATAATTTTTTGGAGTGAATTAATATTTTTGGTAAGAAACTTTGCATTATGTGGTATGAATTAACAGAAAAGATAGTCTTGACTTGTCAGTGTGCCCTCGTCTCAAGTGAATGTGACAAAAATGTCGAGGTGTAAAGTGGTTTTAACAGCAATAACGAGCAGAAATTGCCTAAACCACTTGGCACTTACCGTTTGAGAAACGTCTCAGATGAAGGTCATTACACGCCTCTTGCGAAGGAGAATATTGCCTGGAAGATGGTCAACTGAGACTTGAGAGAATATTATTGATAGAAGCGAACCCTTATACCGGTCAGCACATGCCACTTGTATACCGAGAGGTGCTCTACTCTTACTGCTTAGGTATTTATATACTGTATTCATCAGCTATGATAATTAGAGGACTTTCAAACGGGTGATTCGTTCGTCATGCTTGCGTCAAGCGAAAGCAATAACAGCAACCTGGTATTCTGAAAAAATTGAGTGAATATACAAAAGATCGAACCAGAAACACCGTAGATTTGTAAATAGACATGACCCAATTTGGCTGCCGAGCAACTCACGGTCGCACTCTTTTCAGTTAATTGTCCAAAAGCTGCATAGCCTGAATTATGAAATGCTGACTCATCCTCCATATTCATGTCAAAAATCTCCTATTGATTAACACCTATTTAAGCATTTCAATCTTTTCATTTTTTTTTTTTTTTAATCATATCACCCCAAGCAAGGCGGTAACGCCACTGATGTGCAGGGGGCTACATAAGAGTGAGAAGATTAGAAAAGAGAAAACCGGAAACCACATCCTAAACAGGAAACAAGGGATGAGCCTCTTTACCTGTTCAATAGACGTGGGTAGAGTGTGAACCTGGCGATAGTTTAGTCTATCTACTCCAATTGAAAAAAAAAACAGTGAGAAGATTAGAAAAGAGAAAAACCGGAAACCGCATCCTAAACAGGAAACAAGGGATGGGCCTCTTCACCTGTTCAATAGACGTGGGTGGAGTGTGAACCGGGCGATAGTTAAGTCTATCTACTCCAATTAAATTTCATATGCAATAAAACATTTTCCGATAAGGAAAAAGTAATTAAAGCATTTGAACTGTTTCTCAAAGGATTGTAATTATTTTTAAATATAGGATCAAGAATTTACTAATAAGTTGGAGAAAATTCATTCATCAAAATGTTAAGTATTTCAACGAAATAAATTAGTTATTTCACATATCAGAAGTATTTGATTCTTTTCCTATAAAGTGTATCATTTCATGTGAGACAACGTAATATAAATCGATCAAAATAAGATAATATGTTGCAATTTTACTGAAAACAATTAAGTATTTAACCTTTCTTATTGCTAATCAGTAGTAACAGTTGCCTATATCGGTGTGTAGGTCAGTCAGTCAGTCCGTTAAGTACCATACGTGATGCACGCTTTCGACGATCATGTCTCGAAGGAGACATGACTTACTGGGTAGAAGATTATCCCTCAGTAGGTTGCCATTGCTTGCTGCGGTAGACTGGTTGCCAGTCAAGGCTATAGAACCTAATTTGTCCTATAATTAACGTATAACGGGAGGAAAGAAACAGATTAATACCTTTCCCAAGGGAATTTGTGCGAACGTGAATGCAATGAACTCGACACGGCTAGTGGTACATAATTCGATCAATAAGAACCTTATCTCAATCAGCTGAAAATTTTTTAAATGACGAAAGGCATAACATGAAGTTTTAGCATTCTATTATAGATGCCGTACTTCTTCTTCTATGTGCTCTGTCCCTTCAGGACGTAGGCGATCATGGCTTATTACGCTTCCCTATCCCTGGTGGCTCTGAGCACGCCTTCTCCTGTTACACCATGCAACCCTGGCTCCATCATCCACCTGATTAGATCCTTCAAATATGCTATCCGCTGCTTTCCCCTGTCTTTTTTTCTTCTATCTGACCTGTTAGTATCAGGTTCTCCAAGCCCCCACTTCCTCATTTCATGTTCCAGGAACTTCAGCTATTTCTTCCTGATGCTCAGTATTAATTTCCTTAATTCTAAGAATTAAATATTCACAGACGAATAGCTCGATAGACAAAGATTATGTGACACAGATAAACAATTTGTTAAACATTTCAAGTAAAATATTCTACGATTCAAACAAAATCTTTGTCTCTAAGAATTAGTTACTGATTTCGAAAATCAAATATTCGAAATGTCAAAGAATTCGA